>WNWK01014293.1:0-51862 GCA_009830355.1 Cherax destructor | reverse complement strand
TAAATTAAAGATCCCCCACAAGCAACCATTGGGAGAAAGGCGAATTTTCCTAAACCGTTGTACCTATTGTTTTTTTTGTTTTTTTGGGTAATATGTATTCGTGCAGTTATATTTAAACATTTTTTTGCAAAAAAATTTACCTACTTTCTATGGTATGCAGAAATCTAAAGCCGCAACAGTGCCAAATGTGCGCAATAAGGCTAACAGTTTAAAGGTTTTTTTTCCCCAAGAAGTATAAGCAACAGAAGTCCAAAAGTTATTTTACAGTTCATACATCACTAGTGAGACCTCATTTGGATTATGCACCCTTTTTTTTGGTCTCCTTACACGGGATGGAAAAGATTCATTGGAGAACATACAAAGAAGAATGACTAAAATGATTTACAGTATAAAAAACCCCCCTGATGAAGATAGACTTAGAGGTTGAATCTCCACTCGGGGGAGAGACGAAAAAAGGGGGGGAGATATAAATGAGGTGTACAAGTGGATGATGGGCATAAACAAAGGAGATATTAATAAAATACTGAGGATATCGAACCAAGTAAGAACCAGAAATAACTTTTTTAAAAATTGGGGATAAATTTAGATTTAGAAAGGACATAGGCAAGTACTGGTTTTGAACAGAGTTGCAGATGCGGGGGAAAAATCTTCCGAGAGGGGGATAGAGGCTGGGACCTTGGGGGGTTTTTTAAAAAAGTTTGGGGCAAAATGAGTGGGGGGGGCTGGGTTTGATTAGTGTCGGGGAGGGAGTAAATTTTTAGGTAGTGGGGGTTTTTTATGGGGCCCTTTTTGTAGGGGCCAGTAGGCCTTCTGCAGTGTTCCTCCATTCTTTTTTTTATGTTCTTATGTTCATCTACCTGAACATATATGCCCCAGGTTTCCGCATTTTAATCCCTTTTTTTTTTTTTTTCATACTTTTTTTAGCGGGACACCCTAATACCGTTTTTCTTTCCTTTTTTTTTTGGGATTGTTTTACATTTCTTTATATTTTTTCCCAACCCCTTTTTTTAAAAGGGGGTATTCCTTCAAGTTGTAGTCATGTGTTTAACTACGTTTATATATTGTACTTCTACACCCTTTTTTATTTTTTTTGTTTGTTATTGATGGTTTTTATTCTAGACTTATTTCTTCTATTATTGCACTGACAAATAGGGTCTGAACATGGCTATCGGGAAAAAAAATGTCACCACCTCTGGGCAGTGTCACCGACTCAGTAAATAACCAGATCAACTTGGGGCAGTGTGGGACATACCTTTGGGAGAGCCTAGGTTCCAGGGCAACACGTGATGATCCTGGGCAGAGAGTGATCGGCTTGGAGAAAAGGATCAACAAAAAGAAGTATTTCAGTAATTTTAATTCTTTCTATGCTTTTCCCTTTTTGTCAAATTCTTGGCTTGTGTTAGTTTTATAAATTTTCATGCTCTCCTTAGCCCCAATTTCTCTCTCTCTTTTAAGAACATAAGAAAGCAGGAACACTGCAGAAAACCTGTTGGCCCATACTAGGCAGGTCCTTCAAAAAACCACCCCCCTAACAGAATATTTGCCTAACCCAATTTTCAATGCTACCCAAGAAATAAGTTTTTATAATTCTATTTCCCATGTGCAAGTCCCACTAAACCCAAACCCCCCCTCACTTATGCATTTATCCAACCCCAAAATTTTAAAATATCCAAGGTCCTAGTTTAATTCCCCCACTAGGCAAACTGTTCCTCATCAACTACCCTATTTCCAAACCAGTATTTTCCCCCATACCCTTTTTTAAATCTAAACTTATCTAATTTTAATCCATTATTGGGGTTCTCTTAGAGATACCTTTTTCACTTGGGTCATGTCTCCCCCATTCTTCGTCTCTCTCTCTCTCTCTCCTTCCTTTTTTCTTAAATAGTGGGGAATAACTTTTTAAATACTAATGGAAAAAAAAAAGTGCGACAGAGCACTTTGTGTAGTTAATAAACTAGTTCCCCTCAACCCTGAATCAATAAGACAAGCCCTTGAACTCCCAGGTTCGAGAGGAGGCCCAAACAAATGGGGGCCCCAAAAAGTCTGGGAAGGAGGGACGTCTCGGGGGAAAAAAATTTGGGGCAACACTGGCAAGTATTTCTCTGTAAAAATTATTTTTCAATTGATACAGGTTATACCTAGAAATGCCATGATACAATTATGCAAAAAAAATTCTCTTATTAAGGGGAACCCAATTTCCCCTACTATTACCAAAAAACCAATTTAGCTGGGATTGCGAAACAATGCTAGTAATGATTATGTGAAAAACCTTTAACTCGAGAGTTGTATTTGAATGAACAGCTAAAACCATGTTGACGTGTTTCAACATTTACACCTTGGTGCCCTTTTAAATATTTTCAAGTGGATCTGGTATGAAGATGTTTTACGACTTCAGTGAAAAACAGTGCCCGTTTCATTTTTAAAACTTGACACATCGAACTATGAGACACAATTACAGAACCATTGTTTTTCCCAGCTCAATTTAAAATTTATTATACTTTGATGCCAAGGCATAGGTAAAACTTAAGGAAAAGTCTCAAAGAGCAGAAAATGATTTAAAAAAAATTATGAGACTCCTTAGGGACATAAAATATGTTGGTCAAAAACAACCTTTTTTTTTGCTTGCTGTTGGGGAATTTAAAAGGCCGGGAGAAACATTTTAACACCTGCTTAAAGTTTAGCTCTAAAAGAGTGGACAAAAAGTCTCCTGTCTATTGTCAAAGTATTAATAAACTGTACTATTACTGATAATATATTAAATAAAACAAAAAGGGGGATCGTTTTCTGGCATGTATCCGTATCAGCATGTGATTTTGTTTTAAAACTGTGTGGAGCCTTTGCAATACTATATCACAGCATTCTTTTTCCCGACCACCCTCATGCTAAAAAATACTCCCATAAATATTTTTAAGGGGGGCCCTACGTTTAATTTTTCCCTTTTTTAGATTTCATTAAATTTTTTTACCACAGACTCTAGGCATGTCATAGTGTATCCAGTATGTTGCATCAAGATCGCCCAATAAATAATGATAAAAAAAAAAAAAAGGAAAAATTTTGGACATGGCAACATTTAAAATTCCAGTGGTATATGGGAAGTCAAAGGGGTTTTTTAATATTTACAATGAAAAAGGAATGCCATATTTATTTTTTTAGTGGTTTGCTTTTTGCATTAAAACCCTTTTTTTTAGTATATAAAAAAAAAAATGTACATATTTTTCACCATTCTTGCATTTCATACCATTTTATGATAACCGGGAAAGGATATTACCAAAAGCGAATCACCAAAAAATTTGAAGAATGTCCTCTGAATAAACATTTAAAATGATAAATCGGTTCATAAATAACTGAACCCATCGAAGATATATGAAAATAATGCCTTTCGAGATAAATGACGAAATGTTTTAGACTTATTATATAGGGGGTACAAATCTCACAGTGCCTTCTTACGTTTATTGAGATACAATTGTGATATAGAGTATATTCCTGAAGTTTCAGGGGTCCCTCCATCCTGAAGTTCCCCGGAGATCGGCCTGAGATCGGCCAATCATAAATGGCCCCTGCATGTCAACCTGAAAAGAAGGAAATAAATGTAAAAAAACGTATTGTAGTGATTATATACACAGATACATTTAAATTTAAATATTTGGGAAAATTTAATATATACATACAAATATACAAAAATCACATGTTTCGTCCTTTGAATAGGGGTTTTGGGAAGGACAGATCTAATGTCCTCCAGGTTCATAGGAAGTGTCCATCGCCAGTGTCCTCTTCTTGCATCTTGGGGGGTTTACTTTCGTCGTATATTTACTGAATGTTTTGAAACTCAGAACAGGCAAATTACACAATGCAGTCCTACGAATAAAGGATGAGTATCCACCACCTGTAAAATTTCTGCAAAACCATCCCTTTCCCGTTGTATTTTAGTTCCTTGCGCACTTTTTGGGTTTTATGTAAACCCTGATGTTTCCAAGGACAGTATGCCAACAATTGTCTCTAAGTGGTGATGATCAATTTAAAAAAAACACCCTTTTGAAACATTTATCCAAAAACACAAATGACAGAACAATATCAAAAATTTTAAATTTTCCATAAACACCATATTTTTTAACAATTTCAGGATTTACTTTCTGAAACATGGCACTGTTTTTTGGCCTGGAAATATTCTGAACACTAACACTTTCACACAAGATATATCAATGTCAGTCGCACAGACTTGTAGATGTGCTGGCGACAGCTGAGCTTGCGACAGCTGAGCTGGCATCTGGGGTGGCCACATATGGGGTGGCCACATTGGGGTGGTGACCCATAGGGGGTGGCCACATATGTGGTGGCCGGAGATATGGTCATCAATGGTGGGTCGTCAATACGTAACTGTAGGTGTTGTGACGAAGATGTTGTATAGCTCTTGATCTAGTTCGCCATAGGGGGCCACAGAGGTGATAGCCACATTGGGAGGCCAAGGAAGGGGGGTCGGGAACTTGGGGGGCCCGATGGTCATCTATTTTTTTGACCCTTTAGGTGGGCCCCGTCGGGGGGGGGGCTGGCCACAACTGGGGTGGCCAAAAGGGTCGAGTGTCTGGGGTGGCCCAAGGGGGCCATTCAAAGCGGGGTGGCCACAGATGAGTCATCTATTTACGCTTTTCGATCTTTGGGTGGGCCCGTCGGGTCCAAGGGGGGCTGGCCAAACTGGGGGGGCCAAAAGAGTACGTCGGGGTGGCCCAAGAGGGGCCATTCAAAGCTGGGGTGGCCACAGATGAGTCATCTACTTTACGTTTTTTGCCCCTTTGGGTGGCCCCCGGGGTGGCCAGGGGGCTGGCCACAACTGGGGGGCCAAGGAAGGGCGATACGTCTGGGGGGCCCGAGGGGCCCCAAAGCTTCCCACATTTTGGATGGCCACATCTGGGGTGGCTACACGGGTTTTTTTACGTTTTTATTCTTGGTTGAAAGACGATTCTAAGATTGAAATATCCAATAATTCACTAGTAGAGAACGAGGCTGGGTATTGTGGTGTTGGGCGTCGTTACATGCCCCACCACCTTTTTTGCTGCTTCCTTTTTTTTTTCACTCTCTGCATTTTTAAAGCGTTTTAAGCTTGACGCTTATCTTGAAAAAAAAAATTTCCCCTTTTTTTGAAAGGATTGTGTGAAAAAAGGCGTAGAATATGGGGTAAAATGAGGCCCCACGCACAGTTCCGTTACTCAGAGCGGCGCCCCACCTCTTCTCTTCCCTTGGTCGGTACTGGGGTTGGTGCGGGAGAGACCTCTACCAACAGCCCCCCTGAGTGTTGCCAACTAGTATTTTGAAAATTTAAAAAACGTAAAAATATAAAAAAAAATACTAGAAATGACAACAAGTATACTACTGTCATGGTGCGCGTCAAACAATGCCCAAATTCCTCATTTATTATAATTTAAACTACTCATTGAACTATCGTACATACACGAGACATACACCAAAATGTTGCCATTTTTTTAGCTATTTTTGGTAAGATTAACCTTTTTTTTTTCGACTTTTGGTATCATTCAGCGCTCGACGCTAAGAGCCCAGAGGCTAAGAGGAAGTGAATCTGAAAAATATCTGAAAACAGCAGGTTAAAAATTATTTGATTACAATACTCAGCATTTACGTTTATCTTGTAATATTCAGGTGTAATCATCCACTTCTGATTTATCACATTCCTCAGGGGAAAAAGAATGACAGTCGCTGGATTATCAATTTGATACATTATAAGTTCAGATCAGGTATTAAGCACTCCAGAATCCCTGGTTCCTCCATCTTTTCCCCAACAAAGTGGCAGGAAGTACACAAGATGGCTGAGAGCCCTGACCCTGGGGACCCCGCTGCAGTATTCAAATACTTAAGCATCGGCCTTAGAAGAAAATACTCCCCCACACACACACACACACACACACACACACACAAACACACACACACACACACACACACTATATGTGAATGAATGAGACGGGGTAGACTCAGAAGTGTTCTGTTCGCAGATGATGTGAAATTAATGAGGAGAATCACATCGTATGAAGACCAAGCAGGACTTCAAAGAGACCTGGACAAGCTTGACATCTGGTCTAGCAACTGGCTTCTCGAATTCAATCCCACCAAATGCAAAGGAGAAAGACCTTGGGTGAGTATAACGCCAAGCACGCCCCGGGAAAACACATCAACCAGATAACCGCGGAGCATATGGGCGACTGGCAAACCTAAGATTAGGCCCCCTTACCTTAACAAGAATCGTTCAAGACACTGTACACCGTGTACGTCAGGCCCATACTAGAGTATGCAGCACCAGTCTGGTAGTTCCACAACTCAGGGTCTGCCCAATGAAGAAAGGTTGAGGGAAATAGGATAACAACACTGAAGGACAGAAGGGTTCGAGGAGACATGATAACGACATACAAAATACTGGGGGAATCGACAAGGTATATCTACAGAGGTATATCTACCAAGGTATATCTACCAGAGGGAACACAGAAACAAGGGACACAAATGAAGCTAAGACTCAGATGAGTCAAAGGGATGTTGGAAGAATTCTTCAGCCATAGAGTAGTTAGGAAGTGGAATAGTTAGCGAACGATATAGTGGAGGCGGGAACCATACATAGTTTTAAGACAAGGTATGATAAAGCCATGGAGCAGGGAGAGCAGAGACCCAGTAGCGGACAGGCAGAGGCGGGGCCAGTAGCTGAGTCTCGACCCCTGCAACCCCAAATTGGTGAGTACAATTAGGTGAGTACACATCACAACAACACACACACACACACACACACACACAAACCCCCACACACACAACAAATTAGAACAAAATCAGGTAAGGTAAGAAGGAATGACTGAAAAATTAAATATGAAAAAAATAACTCTGAAATATGAAATAATAATAAGAAGGCTTAAATACAACAAATGCAGAAAACACTGAAGAGGAAGTTATATAATAAAGAAAGGTGGAGAAATATTAGTATTTAGCTAGATATAATGATGTTATAGATAAGAGAATAAAGGAAAAAATATCAAAAGGAAAAAGAAGAAAATAATGCAGTAACATCCATGCATTAGACTGAACTAGAAGACCAGATGCAGCTAGCTCAGAATATTCTGAAAATGATGATAAAAGCTTTAAAAGAAGAGGAAAGAGGTGGAAGATAGTAAAGGTAAAACAGAAGGTGTTTGCCACAGTCACTTGGGAAAAGAGAGACATAAGAAATTGACAAAGGAATTAACCTAGAGCTAATTTTATCTAGAAATTTAAAGTGAGAAGAAAGGAGAAGTGGCATATTGGGGCAAACAATAATTGGATACTGAAATTTAATTGTAAACACAATTTTAAAATTTAATGATAAAAGTACAAGACAAAGATGAGAGTCTTGGTAACCATATCATAGAACACAGTTAATAATGTTGTGCAGAGGAAAGTCTGACCAGGTAAGGGAGTTATTACACAATATTCTAAACGAAATATTGACAAAAAGTGACAACGAGCTGAAAAAGTTATTGTAATTAGAGCTTTAAAATATAGAGATTTTAACAAAATAAAAACTGGGCACCTTACGAGGCTGGAAGTATAGAGCAAGTACATGCATGAAGTACATACATGAAGTACATACATGAAGTACATATATGAAGTACATACATGAAGTACATACATGAAGTACATACATGAAGTACATGCATGAAGTACATACATGAAGTACATACATGAAGTACATATATGAAGTACATACATGAAGTACATACATGAAGTACATACATGAAGTACATACATGAAGTACATGAATTTTAAAACAACTAAATTGAAAAACAAATATTACGAGGGACAGATGCAGATAATTCGCACAAAAACTTATGTAACATGAAAATGAAAATATGAATTTTAAATAAAAATGAGAATAAGAGGTAATAATAAAGAATGGTGTAAAAGAAGGTACTGGAAAGCTATAAAACAAACCTGGAATCAAAATAGGAAGAACATACTCAATAATCTTTTCATATATTCAAGCAGATTAGGACTGAATATACTAATGTAAGGAGAGATGAAGCAAGAAACTTTGAAGCAGCAGTAGACAAGCAGCAGTAGACAAGAAGCAGTAGACAAGCAGCAGTAGACAAGCAGCAGTAGACAAGCAGCAGTAGACAAGCAGCAGTAGACAAGCAGCAGTAGACAAGCAGCAGTAGACAAGCAGCAGTAGACAAGCAGCAGTAGACAAGCAGCAGTAGACAAGCAGCAGTAGACAAGTTATTGTAGAACCAAATCTTGTATTTATGTCCGTATAAAGTAAATTAAACTTTTCAAGACTAAATTCAAATATTATTTGTTGACTTCAAAATCACTGATGTGCAGTAGAATAAAAATTATTGACATCTTAAAGAAAAAGTATCTGTGAGTATTCAAAAGAAAAAAAAGATATTTTAAATTTAACAAATTTAATCGCAAACAACTGAAATTTAGCTCAGTGAAAATAATGAAGAGAGATTAGAGGAATTGTTATGGTATTCTGACAAGAAACAACAACTCAACTGAGGAATTGTTATGGTATTCTGACAAGAAACAACAACTCGACTGAGGAATTGTTATGGTATTCTGACAAGAAACAACAACTCGACTGAGGAATTGTTATGGTATTCTGACAAGAAACAACAACTCGACTGAGGAATTGTTATGGTATTCTGACAAGAAACAACAACTCGACTGAGGAATTGTCATGGTATTCTGACAAGAAACAACAACTCAACTGAGGAATTGTTATGGTATTCTGACAAGAAACAACAACTCAACTGAGTGGTACAGCACCTTGACTTTACTTCAACCTGCACAACAATTATGGTATCGACCTGCACAACAATTATGGTATCGACCTGCACAACAATTATGGTATCGACCTGCACAACAATTATGGTATCAACCTGCACAACAATTATGGTATCAACCTGCACAACAATTATGGTATCAACCTGCACAACAATTATGGTATCAACCTGCACAACAATTATGGTATCAACCTGCAAAACAATTATGGTATCAACCTGCACAACAATTATGGTATCAACCTGCACAACAATTATGCTATCAACCTGCACAACAATTATGCTATCAACCTGCACAACAATTATGCTATCAACCTGCACAACAATTATGCTATCAACCTGCACAACAATTATGGTATCAACCTGCACAACAATTATTGTATCAACCTGCACAACAATTATGGTATCAACCTGCACAACAATTATGGTATCAACCTGCACAACAATTATGGTATCAACCTGCACAACAATTATGCTATCAACCTGCACAACAATTATGGTATCAACCTGCACAACAATTATGGTATCAACCTGCACAACAATTATGCTATCAACCTGCACAACAATTATGGTATCAACCTGCACAACAATTATGCTATCAACCTGCACAACAATTATGATATCAACCTGCACAACAATTATGCTATCAACCTGCACAACACTTATGGTATCAACCTGCACAACAATTATGGTATCAACCTGCACAACAATTATGGTATCAACCTGCACAACAATTATGGTATCAACCTGCACAACAATTATGGTATCAACCTGCACAACAATTGTGGTATCAACCTGCACAACAATTATGGTATCAACCTGCACAACAATTATGGTATCAACCTGCACAACAATTATGGTATCAACCAGCACAACAATTATGGCATCAATTTTGGAAAACTTTTAACTTTCCGAAATAAAGTATTTTGGCAGATAAATGGATGATGGCGTATGATGTCAATGTCCAGAAATTTTTTTTACGGGGAAGACCTTTTAAACTAGAGGCGTCTTCAAGTGACAAGCGTTGTTTCGTGTACACACATGAGCATATGCATATGCTCATGCACACACGCACACGCGTGTACATACATACAGCCATCTCTCCCTCCCTCTCTCTCTCTCTCTCTCTCTCTCTCTCTCTCTCTCTCTCTCTCTGGCACCTCTCAGCTTCTAAGTAAGTAAGTAAGTAAGTAAGTTTATTCAGGTATACACAAATACATTTACATACATTATCATACATAGCAGCATATGTGTAGAGAACCTAGGATAACCCAAAAAAGTCAGACAGAGTGACTTATTTCCATTGGGGTCCCTTTTACACTATAATATTTTACATTGTAGGATATATATGTTATTATAATTTAAAGGATATATGTATACTAGGAATAAGGTAAAAAAAGTTATTTACATATACATGTGTGTTAGCTAAAAAAATAAAAAATCATTCTCCTCCCTTTCTGTCGCTACATTCATTAGGTACCTTTTGGTTCTCTTCTTGAACTGGCTCATGCTATGACTGGCTTTGACATGTGCAGGCAGTCTGTTCCATTCCTTTATTGCTGTACAATAAAAGGTGTTTGAAGCCTGGCCATTGACTGTGGGAACTACAAAGTTGTGCTCTCTTCCCCTAGTACTATGACTGCTTTGGTTCCCAGCCTTGACAAAATTGGCAGCAAGATATTCTGGACACTGTTTGTGAGCAATTTTATAAACTTGATTTAATTTAAGTTGTTTTACTCTGTCTTCAATATTCAGCATATCCAATTGTTGTAATTCATCCTGGCCTACATGTTCTCTTGGTCCCAGGTCCAGGATGAATCTTACCATTTTGTTCTGGGTGATTTGCAGCTTATCTTTCAGTTTTTTGTCAAGGCAGAGTACCATGAAGAGCAAGCGTAGTCCATATGACATTGTATAAGGGCTAGACATAGGGTCCTGCGAGCCTCAGTAGGTAGACACTGTGCTTGTCTGTAGAGGAACTTCAGTCTGGTATTCGCTTTCTTTACTACACTGTTCCCTATCAATTCTCCTGACATGCATGGGTCAAAGGGGATTCCCAGATATTTTACTGAGGAAACTGAAGTGATGGATTCCCCATTACACCGGATATTAAAATTATTTACCCTGCTCAGTTTATATTTCGTGCCAAAGAGTATGGCTTCTGTTTTCCCGAGGTGTAACGATAGTTTGTTGTCTACTAACCATTTGCTGCAGGACTCCAGTTCCAGTGTTAATACATTAGCTATATCCTGTGGGTCTTTACCTGACACTAACAGAGCACTGTCATCCGCATACAGTAGGAGTTTGCACTTGACACTGATGGGCATATCATTTACATAACACAGGAATAATAAAGGACCCAGAATACTACCTTGGGGAACTCCACATGCTATCGGCAGTGGTTCTGATTCCGTTTTGTTGATTTTGACAATTTGTTTCCTGTTGCTAAGATAGGACTTAAACCAGTCTGTGGAACCTATGCCGATAGCTTGAAGTTTCTTACATAATATATTGTGGTTGACAGTATCGAAGGCCTTTTGCAAGTCTAAAGTTACCATTCCTATGAGGTTCCCTATAGACATTTCAGTTCTCATGTAATCCATCAGATTAATTAGGGAGGTGTCGGTTGAGTAAGATCTCCTAAAGCCTGATTGGTAACTATGAAGAATGTTGTTGTCACTAAGATATTTAACTACTTGACAGTACACCGCCCTCTCTAGAATTTTGGATATTACACTGAGTATACTAACAGGCCTATAGTTGCTGACATCAGACCTACTATTTTTCTTGAAGATAGGAGTAACTCTGGCCTCCTTGAACCCCTCTGGCACTGTATTAGTGGTGATGGACAAATTTATTATGTGAGCAATGGGGATTGCCAGTTCAGATGCACCATCTTTTAGGAATTTAGACGGGATGTTATCTGGGCCGGTGCTCTTAATTGGGTTTAACCTGCTTAGTTCTTTTTGCACGAAGTCATGAGATACACTTACTAGTTGACAACTGTTTGGAGTTACTCCTTTATTGGTATAGTATGTTTTAAATTTATCAGAGTCTGTGTTAAAGGTATTTGATGCAGCTGGTAGCTTACTTACTAGTGTTGATGCGACAGTTGTGTAGTATGAATTAAAACAATTTGCCACTTTAGTTGTTTCGTGGCATACCTCGTTATCGACATTTAGAACTATGTTAGATCTATCTACGGGTTTATGGCTATACCCCAACTGTTTGAGTTGTTGCCAGAGCTTTCTAGGGTTATTCTTGTACTCTTCGATCTTTGAGCAATAGTGTCTTGCCTTTGCGCCTTTTATGAGCCTCTGCACTCTGTTCCTCACCCTTTGGAATTCATTTAGTGCTGCAATATCCTGTCTGTTTGCCTTAAATCTTTTTATCAACTGGTCTCTGAATTTCATATTATCTAATATCTCAGTTGTCATCCAGGGTTCAGTTCTTCGTTTAATCCTAACCTCTTTAACTGGTGCAATATTATCAAGGATGGCAGTGAACATTATTTTGATTTTTTCCCAGGCATCATTTACGTCCGTGCAACTTGTTATCAATGACCAGTCACAATTGTGTAGCATATTTACCAGTGTTTCTTTACTGTAGTTTCAGTTGACCTAACTTTTATTGTCTTGTGTAGGCCTATCCGTTCCCTAGTAATTTTCCTGGTACAGTAAATGATGAAATGATCACTAAGACCTGTGGTAATGACCCCTGACTGACTAATGTTCTCAGGGCGGTTACAAAGTATGTGGTCAATTAGGGTGGCTGAGAACTGTGTGATCCGGGTTGATGTATTAATTAGTTGCGTGTAACTATTTAAATCCAGAATTTGCTTATATCTTTTACATAGCCCGTTATTTTGCTGTTGAAAACAGATGTTGAAGTCTCCTAGTATTACTGTCTCGTCATTGTTATCAAGTCCTGACAAGACTCTCGAAAAGTCCTCTAAGAACTGGTCATGGGTGGGAGGGCGATAACTAGTTCCTACTAAGATGGGTTTGGTCTTGGGTAGCAACACTTCAAACCATAGAATCTCCAGTTTATTGTCATTTAAATCAGGTCTTGGATTATAGGCTAAGTCGTTCTTTATGTAGGAACATACCCCACCACCTTTTCTATTCCTATCTAAGCGTTTTATATTGTAACCTTCTATTTTGACCTCGTCGTCAGTCACCGTATCATCCAACCAGGATTCCGAGATGGATATAACTGCCGCTCTAGTTCTGTTAGCTAGAATCCTAATCTCTGCCAATTTTGGAAGAAGTGATCTTGCGTTGACATGAATAAAGTGAAGGCCTGTTTTCCTAAGACAATCATAATCATCAATAAATGGCAAGGGGTCATTAGCATTAAAAATAGGAAAATGAATGTCATCATTGCTAAAGGTTAACTGTGCCAAAGTGCATTTGTTACAAACAAAGTGAAATCTGGCACCATTACCATAATTGAACACACATCCATTATGCACCCACCCTTTACACAATTTACAACCGGTAAGTTTACTGTTCTTCTTTCGTACCTTAGTACAGTGTATACATATGTCTGGTGGTGTCTGAGATAATAATGTTTCTATTGTCTGTGCATTACCTATAGCGTTAAGGTTATCATTACTAGCAACTATACCATCATTATCACCATGACTTATCTGTCTGTTTTGCACCTGTACCATAGATTGAGGTCCTGGATTAGTATGAATATCGTCACTTAATAGCGCCACTATAAAAGCTGTGCGCCACTGTTTTGTTTTGGAGATGTGGGGTTGCCAAACCTTGCGGCGATAGTGGCACTTACGTTTCTGGTATGATGGCCACTGTTGGGCTTTCACTTTCCATGGAGCTACCACCTCATTCACCTTTTCCAGACCCCATGACTGATTTCCTTCTTTCGAGAAATGCACAATAATGATAAATATCATTATTCCGTAATGAAGATTGAAGGTGCGTGATGTGAAGGAAGAGGGAAAGTGAACGAAGAAGAATAGGGGAACTGAAATACTACGACCAGGGAAAGAAAAAGGAGGAAGAGAAAACATGGGAGGAAGTGGAGGAGGAGAAAGAGGAGGAAAAGGAGGAAGAGGAATATGAGGAAGAGGAAAAGGAAGAGGAATTGGAAGAGGAAAAGAAAGAGGAAGTGGAAGAAGAGGAGAAAGTGGTGGAGGAGAAGGAAAAACAGGAAGAAGACGAAAGCTTAGATAAATTTCTGGAGATATTCTAAAAAAAAATTCATCTTTATAATCATCGATATATTAATATTTTCGATTATTATTATTATTATAGTTTTGTTTTTCTCTCGCCTTCACAGTGGTCCATAACGCCTTCACAGTGGTCCATAACGCCTTCACAGTGGTCCATAACGCCTTCACAGTGGTCCATAACGCCTTCACAGTGGTCCATAACGCCTTCACAGTGGTCTATAACGCCTTCACAGTGGTCCATAACGCCTTCACAGTGGTCCATAACGCCTTCACAGTGGTCTATAACGCCTTCACAGTGGTCCATAACGCCTTCACAGTGGTCCATAACGCCTTCACAGTGGTCCATAACGCCTTCACAGTGGTCCATAACGCCTTCACAGTGGTCTATAACGCCTTCACAGTGGTCCATAACGCCTTCACATTGGTCCATAACGCCTTCACAGTGGTCTATAACACCTTCACAGTGGTCCATAACGCCTTCACAGTGGTCCATAACGCCTTCACAGTGTTCCATAACGCCTTCACAGTGGTCTATAACGCCTTCACAGTGGTCCATAACGCCTTCACAGTGGTCCATAACGCCTTCACAGTGGTCCATAACGCCTTCACAGTGGTCCATAACGCCTTCACAGTGGTCTATAACGCCTTCACAGTGGTCCATAACGCCTTCACATTGGTCCATAACGCCTTCACAGTGGTCTATAACACCTTCACAGTGGTCCATAACGCCTTCACAGTGGTCCATAACGCCTTCACAGTGTTCCATAACGCCTTCACAGTGGTCTATAACGCCTTCACAGTGGTCCATAACGCCTTCACAGTGGTCCATAACGCCTTCACAGTGGTCCATAACGCCTTCACAGTGGTCCATAACGCCTTCACAGTGGTCCATAACGCCTTCACAGTGGTCCATAACGCCTTCACAGTGGTCCATAACGCCTTCACAGTGGTCTATAACGCCTTCACAGTGGTCTATAACACCTTCACAGTGGTCCATAACGCCTTCACAGTGGTCCATAACGCCTTCACAGTGGTCCATAACGCCTTCACAGTGGTCCATAACGCCTTCACAGTGGTCCATAGCGCCTTCACAGTGTTCCATAACGCCTTCACAGTGGTCCATAACGCCTTCACAGTGGTCCATAACGCCTTCACAGTGGTCCATAACGCCTTCACAGTGGTCCATAACGCCTTCACAGTGGTCCATAACGCATTCACAGTGGTCCATAACGCCTTCACAGTGTTCCATAAAGCCTTCACAGTGGTCCATAACGCCTTCACAGTGGTCCATAACGCTTTCACAGTGGTCCATAACGCCTTCACAGTGGTCCATAACGCCTTCACAGTGGTCCATAACGCCTTCACAGTGTTCCATAACGCCTTCACAGTGGTCCATAACGCCTTCACAGTGGTCCATAACGCCTTCACAGTGGTCCATAACGCCTTCACAGTGGTCCATAACGCCTTCACAGTGGTCCATAACGGACCTAGATATTTAGTTTCACCTTGTGTTTGTGACTTAGCTGTCTTGTGTTTCAGTCACGGTAACCTGACTATTATTTTACGTCATTACAGTGTCCAGAAGACCGGGTGGACCGGTAAGCCAGCGGAAGGCCTCGGTCAGATGACCAAAAGCGGGGCATCATGTGACTAAGGTCCGCGTCAGGAAACACTTGTCCTGTTTCCTGACAAACCTTACCTAACCTAACAGTGTCCATACATTCAAATCAATAGTAGTTTAATTTCTTTACTGCCCATCTTTGACTTTACTGAACAACCTAGTTAACTCGTCGCTTTTTTTAACTGTTCATTTGTGCTACATTTACATATCTAAGTTAGAGTGCATCAGATGTTGTTCTAGTTCTAGTTGGATGAACGCTAACTTCTGCCTCTGCTAAGTCCCACAAAAATGTGGCGAATCACAATATCAGTGTATTTGTTTTCTAGAATCAAAACTTCTTCACAATGTTGCTATTTTTTTTTGCAGCGTCTTGATCATTAATGTCATCTCATTCATTGAACTGGCATTTTATTGTGTGTTTATGTAGTGTCTATAAACCAACACTACTACACTGTATCACAGGTCGAGTCTTAGATCAATGTTATGTGATACAAACCTTGTAACACTTTCTCACTCCCTTGATCGTGTACTAATTAAGAGACCAAGATTCATCCTTAACCAAATCATTACCGTTGTTGGGCCATATAAATTAATGATCTGTTGGAATATTTTCAAACCCAAACGGGTGAAAATAACTTCGTCTGAAGTATGGTTTCGATCTGTCATACATTCTCGTATTTATCTTATAATTTCCCCCCGTCTTCCAATGCTCTAAATTTTAATCAGAAAATCACAAACCATTTTCGTGAGAGCGATCATTTCCTCACCGTCATCGTCTCTCTCATATTCTTGTCTTTATCGGTGCTCACCTTGGCAACTGGAGCATGTACATGTAGGTGCTCCACGGTGCTCACCTTGACAACTGGAGCATGTACATGTAGGTGCTCCACTGTTTTTCTCTTCCCCAGACATCTATGTTGAGATAATTTTTCCAGGCTTGTGCATGTGTTTAGCTCTGTCATCGCTTTATAGCATTTATTCCAGTAATATTAATAGAGGTCACACTCTGCTATGTCTGAAAGTTTTTTTAATCGATCTTGTTCATGATTCTCAATGACGGAGACAATGGAAGCTCTTCACACATCTTATAACCTCAGATCCGAATTCCGTCCAGTTTTCCGTGAATTTATTTAGTTCTTAAATACGATTTTCCGAGTACATTCACATGTAGAGACATCAGAGTGCGGCATCTGCTAACATTGCCCAAAAGTTGTCCACGTCCACTATAACAACCTCTGTACAGTGGTGAGTGTAGGCTTGGTGAAAAAAAACACTTATGTACATTTCGGGACATTTATTAGAGGAAACGTTTCGACAAATGTGAATTCTTCATTCATAACGCAGAGATAACTAAGAACGAGTATATATAGTGGCAGGAGTCAGGTGGTAAGCTGCAAGAGGGTAGTAGCAATAATAGTACTGCAACTGCGGTCAGAAGGACCTGTCAACATCATGTTACAGCGATCTCCAGAATGAACAATATCCTGTGGATCAGCAACTTGGATAGAGTGTAACTTCCGGATTTTTGATGGACATTGCTTCTGACGGATACAAGAACAGCCTCTAGAGGCTGTTCTTCCTTAATGACTTCATTGGGTGTCTAAAATCGACTGCATATTAGACACACGCGTTTCTACTACCATTTCTGTTGCAGGCGTTCTTGTGCTCTCGGATTCTAATATCCAGTGATCTTGCTGTTTTTCTCATATATATTTTGTCACATCCCCCACACGGCAGTGTATATACTCTTGCACCACTTTTTAACAGTAGTTGAAGAGCTGATGGATATTTTAATTATCAAGTTATTTGTCAAGTATTTTAGAAACGTTATTTGCAGAACGATTTGACGTTATTTGGTAGAAAGATGTTACTGGGAGGTTGTCCTTCAATTGGATTGTTGTTAGCCTTCTTAAGAATGCGTGTCGCACGTTTCTTGCAATCATGCATGAAGTGCAGGAGACGTGCATAGCGAACTGAATGTGTGATGAATTTTCACATTCTTCCTCGAGGAACTGCGGACTGGAAATTCTGTAAGATATCAGAAAAAAGGCTGGAACTACCCCTCTTGTAGTTCAAATTGCTGTTCAGCAAGATATTACCCATTCTTTAGACAGCTGTAACATGATGTTGACAGGTCCGTCTCAAACCCATCCCATCACTACTGCTGCTCCCACCCTCTACTACCCTCTACTTCCCTCTACTACTCTCTACTACCCTCTACTACCCTCTACTACCCTTTACTACCCTCACTAGCACTGTTGGTGCTTGGGACTGGAGCTAATAAAAAAAACTTGCAGAGACGTCACAGATGTGGGTAATATTTTCCAAAATTTGCTGCTATCTTCTGCTGTAATTACTACACTACAATCGTAATGCGTAAACATTGCGTATTCAAAGCCTTGAGTTCAGTTCCCATCCAGTTTTACGTGAATTAAGTTACAGTCTTTCATTACAACTTTTCGGAGTAACTTAACTGTTGCTTTCAGGAAAAAAAAAGCTGTATCAACTATTAAAAAATTGGGTGGTGTTTACACCCATGAGTTAAAACCCCACCCGGTCTATGATTTGTATCCATGACTGATGGTGTGGGAGAAAGCTATACAAATCTTGCAGAGATGTAGCAGACTGTGGCACCTGCTAACATAACCTAAAGATGGTTCTTTTCTATTGTAACCTCCACAGTACAGTGGTAGTATGGTGCTTTGCACAAGCGCATCCCCGGTCAGCTTTCCATGAATGCAGTTGTAGATATTCATTACCTCGCCGTCTGCCTACTCCAAACACGTGGAGGAAGTAACATCCATTCACTTTGGCTTATATTTGAATCACCGAACATTACGCCACCGATCAAGAATTGATCTGCATTATGCAAGCTCTGCTATCAAAGTTTGAGTCATAGCTCCTGGCCATGGAGAGAAGAAGGATCATCCGATGCCACCAGAGCATGGGAGAATGAGGGGAGACATGATCGAGGTATATAAGTGGAAGATGGGTATTAATAAGGGGGATATAAATAAGGTCTTAACATAAGAAAGGAGGAACACTGCAGCAGGCCTGTTGGCCCATTCTAGGCAAGTCCTTCACATTCCATCCCACTAACAGAATATTTGTTCAACCTAATTTTCAATGCTATCCAAGAAATAAGCTTTGATAATTTTATTTACTCATGTGCAATTCCCTCAAACCCAAACCCCCTTTCACTCATGAATTTATCCAACCTAAATTTAAAACTACCCAAGGTCCTTGCTTCAATAACCCTACTAGGCAGACTGTTCCACTCATCAACTACCCTATTTCCAAACCAATACTTTCCTATATCCTTTCTAAATCTAAACTTATCTAACTTGAATCCATTATTGCGGGTTCTCTCTTGGAGAGATACCCTCAAGACCTTATTTATATCCCCTTTGTTAATACCCATTTTCCACTTGTATACCTCGATCATGTCTCCCCTCATTCTACGTCTTACAAGTGAATGTAATTTAAGGGTCTTCAATCTTTCTTCGTAAGGAAGATTTCTAATGCTATGTATTTATTTAGTCATTCTACGCTGAATGTTTTCTAACGAATTTATGTCCATTCTGTAATATGGAGACCAGAACTGAGCTGCGTAATCTAGGTGAGGCCTTACTAATGATGTATAAAGCTGTAATATAACCTCTGGACTTCTGTTGCTAACACTTAAGAACATAAGAACATAAGAAAGGAGGAACACTGCAGCAGGCCTGTTGGCCCATACTAGGCAGGTCCTTCACAATCCGTCCCACTAACAGAATATTTTCTCAACCCAATTTTCAATGCTACCCAAGAAATAAGCTTTGACAATTCTACCCACTCATGCGCGAGTCCCACTCAAATCCAACCCCTCTCACTCATGTATTTATCCAACCTAAATTTGAAACTACCCAAGGTCCTAGCTTCAATGACCCTACTAGGCAGACTGTTCCACTCATCAACTACATTATTTCCAAACCAATATTTTCCTATATCCTTTCTAAATCTAAACTTATCCAATTTGTATCCATTATTGCGGGTTCTCTCTTGGAGAGATATCCTCAAGACCTTATTTATATCCCCCTTATTAATACCTATCTTCCACTTATATACCTCGATCATGTCTCCCCTCATTCTTCGTCTTACAAGTGAATGTAATTTAAGAGTCTTCAATCTTTCTTCATACGGAAGATTTTTAACTTTGTTATTCGTCGCTGAATGTTTTCTAACGAATTTATATCCATTCTGTAAAATGGAGACCAGAACTGAGCTGCATAATCTAGGTGAGGCCTTACTAATGATGTATAAAGCTGTAATATAACCGCTGGACTTCTGTTGCTTACACTTCTTGATATAAATCCCAGTAATCTATTTGCTTTATTTCTTACGCTTAGGCATTGCTGACTTGGTTTGAGGTTGCTGCTTACCATAACCCCCAGATCCTTTTCGCATTCTGTACGGCTGAGTTCAACATTATTAAGCTGGTAGGTGCTAGGGTTATGAACATTCCCGAGCTTTAGAACTTTGCATTTATCTACATTGAACTGCATCTGCCATTTTTCTGACCAGGAATTGAGTTTGTCTAAATCCTCCTGAAGTTCCGTGACATCTACGTCTGAATCGATTATCCTACCTATCTTCGTGTCATCAGCGAATTTGCTCATATCACTAGTAATTCCCTCGTCAAGGTCATTTATATATATTATAAACAACAACGGGCCCAAAACCGATCCCTGTGGAACGCCACTTGTTACAGATCCCCACTCAGATTTAACCCCATTAATGCACACCCTCTGCTTCCTATTGGTGAGCCATGACTCGATCCATGACAACACTTTTCCTCCAATGCCGTGAGCAGCCACTTTCTTTAACAGTCTCTGATGTGGTACTCTATCAAAAGCCTTACTAAAATCCAAATAAACAATATCGAATTCTTTATCATGATCAACTGCCTCAAAAGCCTTACTGACTTAACTCAGTGAAGACGTGTCTTGTGGGCTCTCTGTCAATCTGAAGAAGATGTCCTCTCTTGAGCTACTCTACCAGCAGCTGAAGGAAGAACTGAGGGTAGCTAAGCTTGAGATACAGCGACTGACTGAGGAAAACAAGAGGATTCGTAGTAATCCTCCTGTTGAGAATCCTCAAGCCAGGAAAGGAACCTGGACAGTGGCTAAAACGCATGGGACAAAGTTAAGGCTCAAGAGGACGGGTGGAGAGGTAGAAACAACGAAGACCCAGGAGAATGTTGTGGAAACATCGAACCCATTCTCCGTGCTACCCGATGAATGTGAGTCGACTTCTGGGAGCGTCACGACGAAAGACACAAAGGAAGGTAAAAACATTGTTGTTGTTGGGGACAGTCAGGTTAGGTACATGGATAGGGCTTTCTGTTTGATTGATAGGAGTAGGAGACAGAGGGTTTGCTTTCCTGGGGCTGGGATGGAGGATATTGTTAGCCGTCTGGACGACATCATGAGAGGTAATGGGAGCAATCCTATTATCTGTCTCAGTGCTGGAGGCAACGATGTTGGCAGACGTAGGAGTGAGGACCTGACTAGCAGGTTTAGGTCAGCAATAGACATAATTAGGAAGAAGGGTGGGAACCCTGTCATATGTGGTATTTTGCCAAGGAGAGGAGTTGGAAATGAATGGCTGTCCAGGGCAATTGGTGTCAATTGCTGGCTGGACAAATACTGTAAGGAAAATTCAGTAACATTCATTGACAACTGGGACCTCTTCTATGGCAGAAATGACATGTATGCCAGGGATGGGGTTCACTTATCCAGGTCTGGGGTGGGGGCACTGGCAACTGCAGTGGAGGGAGCTGTTAGGGCTTTAAACTAGAAATAGTTAGTGGTATGGGTTTTGGGGGAAAACAGAGAGTCCCAGTGTAGTAATATTATAAGTTGTAGGAGAACTAGTAATAGGCAGAATAAGGTGGACAGTGGAAAGCTAGTGACACTAGATGACAAGGACAGTAATAGGTATAGTGGAAAAACAGAGATGAGCAGGAAGGGTAAAGAGAAGGAGGGTCTCTAAATATATATTACACCAATAGTCGTAGTGCTAGGAATAAGATGGACGAGTTGAGATTAGTTGCAAGTACGGGTAATATTGATGTTTTTGCAATAACTGAGACATGGTTTAATATGAAAAATCGGGACTTGCCTGCCGAATGTCACATTCAGGGTTTTAAATTGTTCCAAGTAGACAGAAGTATCGGGAAAGGGGTGGGGTGGCACTCTATGTCCGTGATCATTTAAATTGTTGCATAAAAACGGGTATAAAGTCTGAATTAACACATACAGAGTCTGTCTGGATAGAATTTTCAGAGGGTGTGAAAAATTGATTTTAGGCGTGATTTACCGTCCTCCAAACTTAGATAGGGAACAAGGAGACTACTTTGGGAGGAAATTGTTAAGGCCACAAGACACGATAACGTAGTAATTCTAGGGGACTTTAACTTTAGTCAGATTGATTGGAATTTCATGACAGGGAATTTAGAATCTAACGACTTTTTAGAAGTAGTTCAGGATTGCTTTTGAAGCAGTTTGTAACAGAACCTACAAGGGAAATAACCTACTTGACTTGGTTCTGGCAAGCAAGGAAACCCTTGTTAATAATTTAGAAATTACAGAGGAACTCGGCTCAAGCGACCACAAGTCAATTACCTTTAGCATTGAATGGATGTATGATAGTAGGGATAATTCAGTAATGGTCCCAGATTTTCGCTTAGCAGATTATAATGGACTTAGAGAACACTTATCAACTGTGGACTGGGGTGAAGAAGAGAGGTATCAATATGACAGTTTTCTTAACACTATACAGGCTGCCCAAAGAACATTTATCCCGTATAAAGAAATTAGATCAAGTAGAAATGACCCAAAATGGATGAATAATAGGCTCAAATATCTTTTAGGGCAGAAGAAAGGAATTTATAGGCGCATAAAAAGAGGTGAGGGTCATCTTATAAATCAGTATACTGACATTAAGAGGGACGTTAAAAAGGGAATAAGAAAATCTAAACGGGACTATGAAATTAAAGTTGCTAGGGATTCAAAAACTAACCCAAAAGTTTTCCAGGTTTATAGAACAAAAGTTAGGGATAAGATAGGTCCCCTTAAAAATAACTTTGGGCATCTTACTGACAAGGAGAATGATATGTGCTCTATTTTTAATAATTATTTTCTCTCGGTTTTCACACAGGAAGACATTAATAATATCCCAGTAATTAATTTTTACAGAGGCCCAGAAGAAGATAAATTATGTAATATCACAGTCACTAGCGAAATGATTATGAAACAGCTGGACCGACTGAAACAAAATAAATCGCCGGGTCCTGATGAGCTTTTTGCAAGGGTTCTTAAGGAATGCAAAATGGAACTCTGTGAACCAATATCTAACATTTTTAATTTATCTCTTCAAACAGGTGTAGTGTCTGATATGTGGAAGATGGCTAATGTAATTCCTATTTTTAAAGCAGGGGACAAGTCACTACCGTCAAACTACCGCCCAATAAGCCTGACCTCAATTGTAGGCAAATTACTAGAGTCAATTATAGCTGATATTATTAGAAGCCATCTAGATAACCATAATTTGATTAATGATACCCAGCATGGATTCACGAGGGCCGTTCCTGCCTATCTAATTTATTAACCTTCTTCAGTAAAGCTTTTGAGGCTGTTGATCACGATAAAGAATTCGATATTGTTTATTTAGACTTTAGTAAGGCTTTTGATAGAGTACCGCACCAGAGACTGTTAAAGAAAGTGGCAGCTCATGGCATTGGGGGAAAAGTGCTGTCATGGATCGAGTCATGGCTCACCAATAGGAAGCAGAGAGTGTGCATAAATGGGGTTAAATCCGAATGGGGACTTGTAACAAGTGGTGTTCCACAGGGATCAGTCTTAGGCCCATTGTTATTTATAATATATATCAATGACCTTGATGAGGGAATTACTAGTGATATGAGCAAATTCGCCGACGACACGAAGATAGGTAGGATAATTGATTCAAACATAGATGTCATAAAACTTCAGGAAGATTTAGACAAACTTAATTCGTGGTCAGAAAAGTGGCAGATGCAGTTCAATGTAGATAAATGCAAGGTTCTGAAGCTCGGGAGTGTCCATAACCCAAGCACTTATAAGTTAAATAACGTAGAACTTAGCCATACAGATTGGAGAAGGACTTGGGGGTGATGGTAAGCAGCAACCTTAAACCAAGACAGCAATGCCTAAGCGTACGTAATAAGGCAAATAGATTACTGGGATTTATATCAAGAAGTGTTAGCAACAGAAGTCCAGAGGTTATATTACAGCTTTATACATCATTAGTAAGGCCTCATCTAGATTACGCAGCTCAGTTCTGGTCTCCATATTACAGAATGGACATAAATTCGTTAGAAAACATTCAGCGTAGAATGACTAAATTAATACATAGCATTAGAAATCTTCCTTACGAAGAAAGATTGAAGACCCTAAAATTACATTCACTTGTAAGACGTAGAATGAGGGGAGACATGATCGAGGTATACAAGTGGAAAATGGGTATTAACAAAGGGGATATAAATAAGGTCTTGAGGATATCTCTCCAAGAGAGAACCCGCAATAATGGATTCAAGTTAGATAAGTTTAGATTTAGAAAGGATATAGGAAAGTATTGGTTTGGAAATAGGGTAGATGATGAGTGGAACAGTCTGCCTAGTAGGGTTATTGAAGCTAGGACCTTGGGTAGTTTCAAATTTAGGTTGGATAAATTCATGAGTGAGAGGGGTTGGATTTGAGTGGGACTCGCGCATGAGTGGGTAGAATTGGCAAAGCTTATTTCTTGGGTAGCTTTGAAAATTGGGTTGAGCAAATATTCTGTTAGTGGGATGGATTGTGAAGGACCTGCCTAGTATGGGCCAACAGGCCTGCTGCAGTGTTCCTCCTTTCTTATGTTCTTTCTTATGTTCTTAAAAAAGTAAATAAATTAGTTAGGCAGGAACGGCCCCTGGTGAATCCATGTTGAGTATCATTAATCAAATTATGCCTATCGAGATGGCTTCTTATGTTATCAGCTATAATCGACTCTAGTAATTTGCCTACAATTGATGTTAGACTTATTGGGCGGTAATTTGATGGTAACGACTTGTCCCCTGCTTTAAAAATAGGAATTACATTAGCCATCTTCCACGTATCCGGCACTACACCTGTTTGAAGAGATAGGTTAAAAATGTTAGTTAAGGGTTCACAGAGTTCTATTTTGCATTCCTTAAGAACCCTTGAAAAAAGCTCATCAGGGCCTGGCGATTTATTTTGCTTCAAACGGTCTATCTGTTTGATAACCTTTTCGCTAGTGACTGTGATACTACATAATTTATCTTCTTCAGGCCCACTAAAATACCTAATTCTTGGGATATTATTAGTGTCTTCCTGAGTGAAAACCGAGAGAAAAAAATTATTAAAAATAGAGCACATTTCATTCTCTTTGTCAGTAAGATACCCATAATTATTTTTAAGGGGACCTATCTTATCTCTAACTTTGTTCTATACACCTGGAAAAACTTTTTGGGTTAGTTTTCGAATCCTAGCAACTTTAATTTCGTAGTCCCGTTTAGCTTTTCTTATCCCCTTTTTAACGTCCCTCTTAATGTCAATATACTGACTCATAAGATGACCCTCACCTCTTTTGATACGCCTATAAATTCCTTTCCCAAGAGAGAACCCGCAATAATGGATTCAAATTGGATAAGTTTAGATTTAGAAAGGATATAGGAAAATATTGGTTTGGAAATAGGGTAGTTGATGAGTGGAACAGTCTGCCTAGTAGGGTCATTAAAGCTATGACCTTGGGTAGTTTCAAATTTAGGTTGGATAAATTCATGAGTGAGAGGGGTTGGATTTGAGTGGGACTCGCACTTGAGTTAATAGAATCTTCAAAGCTTATTTCTTGGGTAGAATTGAAAATTAGGTTGGGCAATTATTCTGTTAGTGGGATGGATTGTGAAGGACGTGCCTAGTATGGGCCGACAGGCCTGCTGCAGTGTTCCTCCTTTCTTATGTTCTTATGTTCTTATTGCTGCGAGTCCTGTCAATACAAGATATTTTTAGCACGCTATTTACATCCCCTTTATTTATTCCTGCTTTCCATTTATACACCTCAATCATATCCCCCCTAATTCTACGCCTTTCTAGAGAGTGCAGATTCAGGGCCCTCAGTCTATCCTCATAGGGAAGATTTCTGATACATGGAATCAACTTAGTCATCCTCCTTTGTACGTTTTCCAGAGCATTTATATCCATTCTGTAATACGGTGACCAAAACTGTGCAGCATAATCTAGATGAGGCCTAACCAAGGATATATAGAGTTGAAGAACAACCTGAGGACTTCTATTATTTATGCTTCTTGATATGAAGCCAAGGATTCTGTTCGCTTTATTGCGAACACTTATGCACTGCTGTCTTGGTTTTAGATTACTGCTAACCAGAACTCCTAAATCCTTTTCGCAATCAGTAGTATTAAGATCTACATTATTTAGTTTATATGTGGCATGGTTATTGTCCTGTCCAATATTTAGAACTTTGCATTTATCTATATTAAACTGGATCTGCCTGGTCACAGGCCGGGCGGGGCCTGGTCACAGGCCGGGCGAGGCCTGGTCACAGGCCGGGCGGGGCCTGGTCACAGGCCGGGCGAGGCCTGGTCACAGGACGGGCGGGGCCTGGTCACAGGCCGGGCGGGGCCTGGTCACAGGCCGGGCGAGGCCTGGTCACAGGCCGGGCGGGGCCTGGTCACAGGCCGGGCGAGGCCTGGTCACAGGCCGGGCGGGGCCTGGTCACAGGCTGGGCGAGGCCTGGTCACAGGACGGGCGGGGCCTGGTCACAGGCCGAGCGAGGCCTGGTCACAGGACGGGCGGGGCCTGGTCACAGGACGGGCGGGGCCTGGTCACAGGCCGGGCGGGGCCTGGTCACAGGCCGGGCGAGCCCTGGTCACAGGCCGGGCGGGGCCTGGTCACAGGACGGGCGGGGCCTAGTCACAGGTCACAGGCCGGGCGGGGCCTGGTCACAGGCCGGGCGGGGCCTGGTCACAGGACGGGCGAGGCCTGGTCACAGGACGGGCGGGGCCTGGTCACAGGACGGGCGGGGCCTGGTCACAGGACGGGCGGGGCCTGGTCACAGACCGGGCGGGGCCTGGTCACAGGACGGGCGGGGCCTGGTCACAGGACGGGCGGGGCCTGGTCACAGACCGGGCGAGGCCTGGTCACAGACCGGGCGAGGCCTGGTCACAGACCGGGCGGGGCCTGGTCACAGACCGGGCGGGGCCTGGTCACAGGCCGAGCGGGGCCTGGTCACAAGACGGGCGGAGCCTGGTCACAGGACGGGCGGGGCCTGGTCACAGACCGGGCGAGGCCTGGTCACAGACCGGGCGAGGCCTGGTCACAGGACGGGCGAGGCCTGGTCACAGGACGGGCGAGGCCTGGTCACAGGACGGGCGAGGCCTGGTCACAGACCGGGCGAGGCCTGGTCACAAGACGGGCGGGGCCTGGTCACAGGACGGGCGGGGCCTGGTCACAGACCGGGCGAGGCCTGGTCACAGACCGGGCGAGGCCTGGTCACAGACCGGACGGGGCCTGGTCACAGACCGGGCGGGGCCTGGTCACAGGCCGGGCGGGGCCTGGTCACAAGACGGGCGGGGCCTGGTCACAAGACGGGCGGGGCCTGGTCACAGGACGGGCGGGGCCTGGTCACAGACCGGGCGAGGCCTGGTCACAGACCGGGCGAGGCCTGGTCACAGGACGGGCGAGGCCTGGTCACAGACCGGGCGAGGCCTGGTCACAAGACGGGCGGGGCCTGGTCACAGGACGGGCGGGGCCTGGTCACAGGACGGGCGGGGCCTGGTCACAGACCGGGCGGGGCCTGGTCACAGGACGGGCGGGGCCTGGTCACAGGACGGGCGGGGCCTGGTCACAGACCGGGCGAGGCCTGGTCACAGACCGGGCGAGGCCTGGTCACAGGACGGGCGAGGCCTGGTCACAAGACGGGCGAGGCCTGGTCACAGGCTGGGCCGCGGGGTCGTTATCCCCAGAAACCCTCTCCAGGTATATAACTTCAAACATTTATAAAAGTTGCCTCTTAATTCACCGAGGACACAGAGTGAACTTCAGGTGTTTGGGTGTAGAGTTGATCATTTTCTATGTAATATAATGCAGAAGCAACATGGAGATGGAAGTCTTTACCTCTAGGTGTTTCACACTCTCCTGCGTCGTCACCAACAATGCATTGTTGCAAGACATCAACAGATTGGAGGGCAGAGTTTTATGACCCTTAGTTTAGCGCTTAGTTATGATAATGATAATAATAATAATAATAATAATAATAATAATAATAATAATAATAATAATAATAATAATAGGAGGAGAAATTCTCTGAGACAAGGCAGAAGCTATCACTGAAACTTTTCATACCACGGGTGGGGTTCGAACCCGCGGTCAGAGAGTCTCAGAACTCCAGACCGTCGCGTAAGCCACTGGGCCAGCTGGCTTCAATAAGATTCATCCAACTAGGTATATTTCTACACCATAGGAAGGTTAGCATAGGCACCACTGTGTCCACAAATGCAAGTTTTTACAGACGAATCTCCCGCTAGCATGGCCGTGACGAACTCTAGCTCAAGTCCCCCTCAAAGCCGTCTTGAGCTAGAGTTCGTCACGGCCATGCTAGCGGGAGATTCGTCTGTAAAAACTTGCATTTGTGGACACAGTGGTGCCTATGCTAACCTTCCTATGGTGTAGAAATATACCTAGTTGGATGAATCTTATTGAAGCTAGCTGGCCCAGTGGCTTACGCGACGGTCTGGAGTTCTGAGACTCTCTGACCGCGGGTTCGAACCCCACCCGTGGTATGATTTGTTTGCAATCGTGTCATTACGATTTCGTGAGTCACTGAAACTTTCTGTTTTGCTTCATAGAATTTCTCCTTTATCTGTTGCTGTTTTGCAACATTGCATAGCTCCTGACAACGCACGAGAGTGTGAAAGATCTAGAGCTAAAGATTTCCATCCCCAAGTGGCTTGTTCTTCATTGTTAAGATAACCTGTCTGTGGTTGCATTGCATGTAATGTAAGAAAAATCATCCGCAGTTTCCTCTTGGGAACGACTAAAATGTTTAATGCCTGATGCAGCTCTCGGCCTTGAAAGTGCATGTTCAAGTTTGTGGGAGCACATTTGTCAATATTAAAAAAAAATAGCTAATGAAACTTCGAATTGTTGTAAACTGCCATAACTGGAGAATTACTCTTGTGATCGGCTTCAAACTGCCCCCACCCGTGTGGTTTACTGAACGCGATGTTCGCCCTGTTATTGGCTAGCACCAGTCCAGATTTACTAATTTTACTGAATAAAAAGTGAAGTTTATTTATATTTAATAACTAAAATGATTCTTCAGATCGGCCAAAAAATTATAATGAATCATTCTATATGAATGATGACAATCCAAAACTTTATTATTAATAAGTGGAAATTTGAAATATTCCTGAAATTCCTACGAAGTTTCGAATCGTTCGAATCTGATCATTTACTCGAATGCCTTTTCTGATCGTCTTCAAACCTTCTCCGTTGATGGATTTTATTAACAGAATGCTTGATGCTGACTTTGAGCTGTGATCATTTTACTTTGCCAATTTTATTAATTCCTTATTGCAGTGTAATAACAAAAGAATGTTTCTGACAAAGAGTATTTTTTTATTGATTTTGCATAGTATGGCTGCAAATTGGAATTTTTTAAGCAATTTCATGAAAAAAAATTCTTGGAACATAAAAGTAAAGATTTTTAAATGTGTGTAGAGAATTTGTAATTGAATATAAACGTAAAGAAAACCTGTGAAAAATAGTTTTTTATAGAGTTTTTTTGTGTGTGTATCAAGGATAGACTTGTTTATTTTCAGAACATTATCGGCAAAACTTTTATCTGTCTTGAACAGCATTTTTCTCTCTCTCGAAAACGCTGTATTGGATGAGCTTCAAACTTTCATTACTGATGTAATCTAGCTTTATAGAGCTAGATTTGTTGGAATATTTGCTTGTGTTGATGGCCTGTGAACAATGATACATAGGACATTTGCTGATAGTGATAACTGGAGAAGCCGCCACTTTAGTTTGTATCATGATTTCAAGCCTCGTATATCCTACCTCTAAGATGGCTGCTATTATTCACAGATTGTCTTGGTGCCATTTTACCACTTATAATATCGAAATGGTTGTTTTTTCTATTGTATTATTCAGCCTGATGCTGGTGAGTGGCTCTTGATGCTGGTGAGTGACTCTTGATGCTGGTGAGTGGCTCTTGATGCTGGTGAGTGGCTCTTGATGCTGGTGAGTGGCTCTTGATGCTGGTGAGTGGCTCTTGATGCTGGTGAGTGGTTCTTCATGCTGGTGAGTGGCTCTTGATGCTGGTGAGTGGCTCTTGATGCTGGTGAGTGGCTCTTGATGCTGGTGAGTGGCTCTTGATGCTGGTGAGTGGCTCTTGATGCTGGTGAGTGGCTCTTGATGCTGGTGAGTGGCTCTTGATGCTGGTGAGTGGCTCTTGATGCTGGTGAGTGGCTCTTGATGCTGGTGAGTGGCTCTTGATCTTAAAGGGACAATACTTCTCCAGTGAATCTACTCTGAATGTCTTCCATTTCACAATTGCTATATAATCCCAATTAGTTTAGCGATATTGCTGACTCATAGATGAAACATAACTTATCTTCAGACTGTGTAGGTGCAAGTGTTGTTGTTTTCTGTGTAATAACTGAATAATGTATTTCGAGATCAATCTTAAAACGTTAATGTTGATGTATTGTCCTCCAAGAAAAAGTTACCTTGATGGTAGGTTGTATAAGTTTTAAAGTGCCAGTTTTATTAATAAAGTTGGTTTCTTTGAATACCTTTTCTGATCATAAACAACTTAGTGTTAGGTCTTATTCTGCTATTATAGTTTAAATAGTAATGTACCTCATTTTGTGTGCCCTAGACACCATTGAGAAAATAAATTAATTCCCCTAAGGTTAAGTAAAATTAAATTATTTTCTTAATTACTTACGTCTATTTGATCTTTTTTTAGAGAATTTGGAAAATATAAACGACGCTGCTTTTGTGATAACCTTTGAGTGTCGTTGCTATTAACTTCAACTCTTTTATGCTGATAACTTGACATTGCATACTATGAATGATTCAGCTTTGTATTTACGTATTTTAAGATATTGGTGTTTTTGAAGGTTTGAATCAGATTTGGTTGTTTATGACTTAAGTTACCTATTTATTGAATGTTAAGTAAAATGACACAAATGCAACTAATGCGACATTTTATTGTGGCAACGTTTCGCTCGCCAGGAGCTTTGTCAAGCCGTTACAAACAATACATGGACACACAGGGTATATATATTTATTGAAGACGTTCGGATATTAGAATCTGATTGATTACTTGAAAATGTTAATTCTGAGTCGCTTCAAATCTTCAGCGTTAATATTTTACTGCATTACAGAAGTGTGTAACAGTCCAATTATTTGCAGTGATGCACAGCAGACTGTTTGCAGTGATGCACAGCAGACTGTTTGCAGTGATGCACAGCAGACTGTTTGCAGTGATGCACAGCAGACTGTTTGCAGTGATGTACAGCAGACTGTTTGCAGTGATGCACAGCAGACTGTTTGCAGTGATTTACAGCAGACTGTTTGCAGTGATGCACAGCAGACTGTTTGCAGTGATGCACAGCAGACTGTTTGCAGTGATGCACAGCAGACTGGACGATTTGCAATTGGAAGGGGGGGGGGGTAAATTTCTGGGATCGCATTCCACTGGTGACCTTGTAACTGGCAAGTCACAGTCTACCTCAAGAAGTATCTCTACGATCACCGTCGGGGAGGGAATTTGTAACCTACACACCATCGCCTTTACTCTTTCACGATACTTTCGTATCGTGTAAAGATTAAACCAGCCAGTGGAGTCATAAATGACTCCACCAAACTAGCCCTTGCTACCGCTGTAAGTACCTGCTTGCTGCCGCTGTAAGTACCTGCTTGCTGCCGCTGTAAGTACCTGCTTGCTGCCGCTGTAAGTACCTGCTTGCTGCCGCTGTAAGTACGTGCTTGCTGCCGCTGTAAGTACCTGCTTGCTGCCGCTGTAAGTACCTGCTTGCTGCCGCTGTAAGCACCTGCTTGCAGGTCAAATTCACAGCAATCCACTCTGTGAAGGACTCCTTTATTGTTGTTTGTACTGACGACAATGAAACATCAAAACTCATGGACGACACCACAATGAAGACACTCGGTGACCGACAATTCAACGTCTCTCCTTCATCTTTCCTGCTGGTGAAACGTTCTGTTTTTGTCAAACGGTTGGACAAGATCATCACATCCCTATCTACTGCTGACCTGAACACCTCTAGCGAGGAACAAAACACTTGGGCCTCGATTGACATCACCAAAATTTCAAACTCTTCTTCAATGGTCAAACTCACCTTCTGCAACATCGATATTGGTACCAAATTGCTTTCTGATGGCCTAGCCATCTCCTACTACCAAATTTATCCACGTCACATAGAACCAGAACGTTTTGCTGATGCCTCTCGCTGCTGGAACTGTTGTTCTTACCATCACTCAACCACCGACTGTCCCATCAAAGACAAGAAATTCTCTTTCAACTGTGGAAAAGAAGGTCACGATTTCAAAGCCTGTTCCACCACCAATGCCACTCCAACTTGCCTCAGCTGCAAGGGTATGATGAGTACCCTTGCAGCCAAATGCCCACTAAGGAAGGAAGTGCTGTCTAAGAAAATCAAAGAAGAACCTAAGAAGAGTAGCCCTAAATCGCCGACATATGCCGCCATAACAGAACTACAGTCTGTTACCAGGAAAATTCTTCAAGCTATACAACAGCCATCTCTATCCAGCACCTCCCTCTCTCCACTTCGAGACGCGGGTCCCTCCAAGGTGCTGTATTGCATGGTGTATGCGCACCTTGCATCCTCCAAGGTGCTGTATTGCATGGTGTATGCGCACCTTGCATCCTCCAAGGTGCTGTATTGCATGGTGTATGCGCACCTTGCATCCTCCAAGGTGCTGTATTGCATGGTGTATGCGCACCTTGCATCCTCCAAGGTGCTGTATTGCATGGTGTATGCGCACCTTGCATCCTCCAAGGTGCTGTATTGCATGGTGTATGCGCACCTTGCATCCTCCAAGGTGCTGTATTGCATGGTGTATGCGCACCTTGCATCTTCCAAGGTGCTGTATTGCATGGTGTATGCGCACCTTGCAAATGCAGCCAACCCAGGCATATTCAACACCACCATAAATGAACTATTCTGTCTTAATATGGCTGCCTTCGTTTTCCCTGACTCCACACCTTCAGCTGACATTCTCAAGATTCTTTCTAACGTTGTTATCTTCACTACACCTGCTGACCTGTCTCCTGCGTAAGCAACTGTTCCAGAAACTTCCACAACCACCTCCACAGTCGTCAACACTGCTCATTCATCATCAACCACCTCCACAGTCGTCAACACTGCTCATTCTTCATCAACCACCTCCACAGTCGTCAACACTGCTCATCCTGCATCAACTACCGCCTCCTACGTCTCCCAACCTTCCCAACCTGCTGACACACCATTAATGGACCTCTCTACTGCTCCTGTCGACCCTCAGTCAACTACTAGCACCATGGTAGACTTCTCTACTGAATCCACGTCAGAAGAAGATGATACTGACGATGCTAGCACACCAACATGGGAAAGTCTTACCTTCTACACTGCTCCATCAAACGCCAACACCATAACCTGCACTGAACTCTACGAAGGCCTCGGTGCAGAAACTGTCAGGTTTGCCTGCAAGCAACCTCATCCCTTCACTCTCACCCAAGTTCTGGAATTCCTCAAGCCTCTACGATTCACCTTTGGAAACAAGATAAAACTTTACAACCTCTCTACGAGAAGCTTCAAGAAATTTGAGAATGGCTCCTCTACAAACCTACCACCTTAATCACGTCAAAGAACACCACCATTATGATGCCCTCTGATGTTCCTATCTGCCTGTCCTGTCCTGCGAGCTAAGCTGCTGCCAGCTTGTCAACACTGAATACCTCCAACCTTCACAAGACCGTTGCATCTGTGCCTACTCTTCCTGATTCTCCAGTCTGTCCCACGATCGCTTAGGTACTGGGTTAAGCCTTGGTACTTTCTCTACGACTGTGGACACTCCTCTCCTTTGCTACTCTTTGCCTGTCCCGTCTTCCCAGCTCACCCCACAAGGGGTCTTACCTAAACTTTCGTGTCTTGTCTTGGATCGCTACACGACCGAAATGCATGTAGTTTATTATGTATTCATGGTAATATGTTGTATACATACATATTTGAATTTGACAAAAATGCATTTCGTTAGTGGAACACCGAACATGAATATACAGGTGTCCTTAAATTTTTGAATACTGGGCCAATATGTGCTTTACACCTGGCTGCTTTATTATTTAAATTTTTAAGCATTAAGGTAAACAGAAGGACCTGATTTCCTTTACTGTTTAGGAGTTATTACAATGGCATCAAAGGATTTTAGAGGAAACATAACTTCATTCTAGCTACCTTTACTTCACTCTCCAGAGTTGAGTTAAAAAAAACAGCAAAAAGGAATGAACAGAGTGTAATGTGGACCTGGTGAGAGTGAGAACACCAGTGGTCGTCCCCACAATCTGGCTACAGTTCTTTATGCTTAGTAACTTTGAGGGAGGTGTCTCGCCCGGTGAGGGAGGTGTCTCGCCCGGTGAGGGAGGTGTCTCGCCCGGTGAGGGAGGTGTCTCGCCCGGTGAGGGAGGTGTCTCGCCCGGTGAGGAGGTGTCTCGCCCGGTGAGGGAGGTGTCTCGCCCGGTGAAGAGATCTTGATCCTCTTATACTTTCGAATCTGATTTCCTCCTATTCATCATTTGTTGAATACTGTTCAACACACTTTAAAATAATCTTCCCGGTTAATAAACATTAACCACCACCTCTCGCAAAACAGTTAACACAAATAAACAAAGCAGGGTTAATGAATTGATCACCGGAGCTGAGAGAAACACTCATGGACAATGATAAACGTCTCTCAAAACAACATGTAACAGATTTAAGCTGACCGGGAAAAAAATCCTTGAATTTACTATATATTTAATACATAAGATGTACTTTGATCTAAGCCAGAACATATGCTGAACACTTTACTAACAAACCACAAAATGATTCTGGTTCACACTTGCATATGTGACTGTGAATGTTACGGTAAACAGTGACGATGACTGTGAATGTTACGGTAAACAGTGACGATGACTGTGAATGTTACGGTAAACAGTGACGATGGTTGAAAAGTTAAGGTGATGCACTGTTGAACACATGTGATGAATTGTGGATGAACCTAAATGAATAGTTGAAAGTTTGTTGTAATGGTGTATGGTTGATAGTTGTTGTGATAGATGGTTAATAGTTGTTGTGATAGATGGTTGATAGTTGTTGTGATAGATGGTTGATGGTAAACTGAAGTGACTTAATGTTAATTGTGAGTTGTGGTCAGTGATAGTGGAAGGAGATATGTTATGAACTATGATAAGTTGAAAATACTGATGGATGATGGTGAGATGTTATGAATAGATGATAATGTGTTGTGGTGTTGCATGTTTGTAGATGAGTTATAGTGAGGAATGGTTGATGATTAGTTGAAATTATGGCTAGTTGATGGTTGATATTGGTGATGGATAGTTAATAAATTGCTTGTTTATTCTTTCTGTCCCAATGTGCATATTAAGATGTGTGTTCACATATCTGTGCTTTTCTTTGTGTTTATAATCATGGTTATTTTTTCTGGTGTTTCATTTCCACTCAATAGTGAAGCAGGTTAGAATCCTTTCCCTGTAAGTCACGTATGTCTTAGAAAACAAACACAAGGTGACCACAGCTTGAGTAGATGTAGTAGACCTGAAATAACACTATGATACTCAGCCAAGATATTTTCTCAGCTACTCTGCTTAGTGCAACAGTAATGACATGTTGGTTTAAACTGAACATAAAAACAAACTTATTTCTTGCACTCGATGGTGCAAGAAATATGTGAAGGACTTATGAGTAACCATACAAGGAAGTTATGAGGGACCTATGAGTAACCATACAAGGAAGTTATGAGGGACCTATGAGTAACCATACAAGGAAGTTATGAGGGACATATGAGTAACCACACAAGTAAGTTATGAGGGACATATGAGTAACCATACAAGGAAGTTATGAAAGCCCTATAAGTAACCACATAGGAAGTTATGAGGGACCCATGAGTAACCATGTAGAAGTAATATTAGGGACCCATGATTAAAAATATAGGAAGTAAATAACAAAAAATTCACAACACCGTGACTGAAACAATACACTAATAACTCGCACCTAGAAGAGGGCAACTTACTACGACGTTTCGGTCCGACTTGGACCATTTACAAAGTCACACTGTCTTAACACTGTCTTAACACTGTCTTAACACTGTCCCTACACTGTCCCTACACTGTCTTAACACTGTCTTAACACTATCTTAACACTGTATGTGTTAACCCAGCAGTTACTAGATTCAAGGGAAGATTTTCTTAAGCCAGAAACTATAGGTTGTTTTTAAGATATTGAAGCTGAATGGATAATTTTCTTGCCTTTAAATTCGCATACAATATGGATGTTTACAGAACACGTACTGAACCCGTTCATATGGGTTAGAACATTGAATGAACATGTTGATCAGAAACAGATCTGGAATAGAACACTCACTGAACATTCACATAAAACTCTAAATGTTGTTCACACCTGTGTAGACCCATGTGAGTCGTGCTTCACATAATGTGAATGATTGGTAGTGAGCTGTGGTAGTGAATGGTTGGGGTGAGTTGTGGTGATGGATGCTTTATAATGAGTTGACTTGATGGTAAGTTGTGGATATGGATGGTTGATAGCGAGTTGTGGTTATTGATGGTGGGTTGTAGTTATGGATGACTGATGGTGAGTTGGGATGATGGATGACCGACGAGTTGAGGTAATGGATGGTTGATGGTGAGTTGATTTAATGGATGTTTCATAGTGAGATGTAGTAAGAGACGGTTGATGATGAGTTGTAGAGATGAATAGTTGAAGATAAGTTATGGAGATGGATGGTTGAAGATGAGTTGAAATTTTGGGAGTAAACTGAGATTTATAGTAATGAATAGTTAATGAACAATGTTAATACACGAGTAAAAATTATGCTGATAAAACAGTTTCGTGAGGAATTGTGTTGGTCAGCTCAGGTGTGTTGCCTAAGTTGTTCTAATGTTCCATTGTGTTGGTCAGCTCAGGTGTGTTGCCTAAGTTGTTCTAATGTTCCATTGTGTTGGTCAGCTCAGGTGTGTTGCCTAAGTTGTTCTAATGTTACAGTGTGTTGGTCAGCTCAGGTGTGTTGCCTAAGTTGTTCTAATGTTACAGTGTGTTGGTCAGCTCAGGTGTGTTGCCTAAGTTGTTCTAATGTTCCATTGTGTTGGTCAACTCAGGTGTGTTGCCTAAGTTGTTCTAATGTTCCATTGTGTTGGTCAGCTCAGGTGTGTTGCCTAAGTTGTTCTAATGTTACAGTGTGTTGGTCAGCTCAGGTGTGTTGCCTAAGTTGTTCTAATGTTACAGTGTGTTGGTCAGCTCAGGTGTGTTGCCTAAGTTGTTCTAATGTTCCATTGTGTTAGTCAACTCAGGTGTGTTGCCTAAGTTGTTCTAATGTTACAGTGTGTTGTATCGTCAGTTTGGTGTGTGTGTGCGTAGTTTTTCCCTGTATGTATGATGGTGAATCAACAGCTGCCTTTGCTGAAATGCGCAAATGAGTGTAAAAACAAGTGTGTGTAAGTTTACTTAGGTTCAGGTACTCGTAAATACAGTTACGCAATTTATCATACATAGTAACGTATGTGTACATTACCCAGGATAACCCAAAAAAGTCATACAATGTAACTTCCATTGTGCGCAAGCGCTTGTAACTGCGCATCTTGCAAATAAATAAGAAAAATAACCAAATAAAATACAAAATTCAACACTTATTACAGTTCTCGTGAGGTAGACAAACACACGAACACTCATAAAGTAACAATAAAACTTTCACAAACTCATTTAAACTGCTAATTTAGTGAAAAAATCTTATTTTTTATGTAAATAAAGCGTTTAATATAAATAGAACTTCCAAAATTTTATTGAGTGGCCTCACCTTGGTGGGGGAACTGGAGGGTAGCTTGGTCTCGTCTAGCTGGTGTACGGTCGTGGCTGTCTTGGTGGGTGTAATTACTGGACGCAGTTTTCTGTGTGTCACCTCCAGTAATTCCACCCACCTGGACAGTCTCTACCGTAGACCAGCTAGACAAGGCCTCGTTCTCATCTAGCTAGATCACTGGGAGTGGCTGAGCTGACTTCGGGATACATAACCTGGGGAAAGCTGAGACTGGTATATAACCTTAGGGAAGTGAGGAAGGGGAGACATCCGGGGCCCACGGATGGATTCCTGACACATGGACCTGGGAAAGGCGAGATACCTTGGGGAAGTGGGGAAGGAGAATATCTGAGGCGGACAGATGGACTCCTGGACACATGGACCTGGAAAGACGAGATTCTGGTTGATTAGGCAGACCTTGGGAAAGGAGAATATCTGAGGGACAAAATGGACTCCTGGACACATGAACCTGGGATATAACCTAAGGGAAGTGAGAAGGGAGACATCCGGGGCCCACGGATGGATTCCTGGACCATGGACCTGGGAAAGGCGAGGATACCTTGGGGAAGTGGGGAAGGGAGAATATCTGAGGCGGACAGATTGACTCCTGGACACATGGACCTGGGAAAGACAAGGATTCTGGTTGATTAGGCAGACCTTGGGAAAGGTCACAAATGGACTCCTGGACACATGAACCTGGGGATATAACCTAAGGAAGATGGATTCCTGGACGCATGGACCTGGGAAACTCGAGGATACCTTGGGAAAGGGGGAGAGAGAATATCTGAGGCGGACAGATGGACTCCTGGACACATGGACCTGGGAAAGACGAGGATACTGGTTGATGAGGCAGACCTGGGGAAGTGGGAAGAGAATATCTGAGGGACACAGATGGACTCCTGGACACATGAACCTGGGACAGAGAGGGATTACTGGTTGTTGAGAGCAGACCTTGGGAAATGGGGAAGGAAGAATATCTGAGGGACACAGATGGACTTCTGGACACATGGACCTGGGACAGACGAGGATACTGGTTGTTGAGGCAGACCTGGGAATGGGAAGGAAGAATATCTGAGGGGCACAGATGGACTCCTGGACACATGGACCTGGGAAAGGCGAGATACCTTGGGAAGTGGGGAAGTTGAGAATATCTGAGGCGGACAGATGGACTCCTGGACACATGGACCTGGGATATAACCTAAGGGAAGTGAGGAAGGAGACATCCGGGGCCCACAGATGAATTCCTGGACACATGGACCTGGGAAAGGCGAGGATACTTTGGGGAAGTGGGGAAGGGAGAATATCTGAGGCGGAAGATGGACTCTGGACACATGGACCTGGGAAAGGCGGAATCCGGTTGATAGGCAGACCTTGAGAAGTGGGGAAGGGAGAATGTCTGAGGACACAGATGAATTCCTGGACACATGGACCTGGGAAAGGTGAGATACCTTGGGAAAGTGGGGAAGGGAGAATATCTGAGGGACACAGATGGACTCCTGGACACATAAACCTGAGGCTGACAGTGGTCGCAAATAATAATGACAATTTCGATTTCTTAGCATTTCGGGAAAGCTTTCACACATCATACCATCAATCACATCACCATCAATCACATCATCACCATCAATTATGCTACTTTCTTATACTAACATCTAAAAGCATTTTTAGATATATTTTTACATATCAACGCTATCATGATATCAGAGGATACATCAAGAATTTTAACTTCATTCCAACCCTATGGTGACACTTTATGTAACTATGTACATGCTATGTGACATTCATGAGCATTTTTCTTATTCCATACCATGGTGATTTATGTATACAGTACATGTATTGTCATGTCTGGGCATGTTATCTTCGTTGCCATCCTCCGCACGGGATTAATAACATAAGCTTAGTCGATCTCCTCTATGTATTTTCAGGGGTTAATATCAAAGATTATCCACTCCTTCAACTGATGTATTTGGTTGAGGATATCTTATTTCAAATGAGATATTCCTCAGAGGAGAGGAGAGGATCAAGGAAAGGAGGATCAGGAAGAGGAGTCAAGGAAGAGGGAGGATCAAAGGAGGTAGAAGGGAGGATCAAGGAAGAAGGAGGATCAAGGAAGAGGAGGATCCTAATTTTAAATAGTCAAGATCTTCATCAAACTCTAAACTTTTTTTATAGCTCCCATTTTTAATTGTTGTTATTGTAATCAGGAGGAAGTAAGATAGTCTTGTTGACTTAAAAAAAGGGGATAGCTAGTCAAAAAAAACATTAAAAATGAAGAAACAGAGAGTAGTGTGGACCTGGTGAGAGTGTAGTGTGGACCTGGTGAGAGTGTAGTGTGGACCTGGTGAGAGTGTAGTGTGGACCTAGTGAGAGTGTAGTGTGGACCTGGTGAGAGTGTAGTGTGGACCTGGTGAGAGTGTAGTGTGGACCTGGTGAGAGTGTAGTGTGGACCTGGTGAGAGTGTAGTGTGGACCTAGTGAGAGTGTAGTGTGGACCTGGTGAGAGTGTAGTGTGGACCTGAGTGAGAGTGTAGTGTGGACCTGGTGAGAGTGTAGTGTGGACCTGGTGAGAGTGTAGTGTGACCTGGTGAGAGTGTAGTGTGGACCTAGTGAGAGTGTAGTGTGGACCTGGTGAGAGTGTAGTGTGGACCTGGTGAGAGTGTAGTGTGGACCTGGTGAGGTGTAGTGTGGACCTGGTGAGAGTGTAGTGTGGACCTGGTGAGAGTGTAGTGTGGACCTGGTGAGAGTGTAGTGTGGACCTGGTGAGAGTGTTGTGTGGACCTGGTGAGAGTGTAGTGTGGACCTGGTGAGAGTGTAGTGTGGACCTGGTGAGAGTGTAGTGTAGACCTAGTGAAAGTGTAGTGTGGACCTGGTGAGAGTGAAGTGTGGACCTGGTGAGAGTGTAGTGTGGACCTGGTGAGAGTGTAGTGTGGACCTGGTGAGAGTGAAGTGTGGACCTGGTGAGAGTGTAGTGTGGACCTGGTGAGAGTGTTGTGTGGACCTGGTGAGAGTGTAGTGTGACCTGAGTGAAGTGTAGTGTGGACCTGGTGAGAGTGTTGTGTGGACCTGGTAGAGTGTAGTGTGGACCTGGTGAGAGTGTAGTGTGGACCTGGTGAGAGTGAGTGTGGACCTGGTGAGAGTGAGTGTGGACCTGGTGAGAGTGTAGTGTGGACCTAGTAGAAGTGTAGTGTGGACCTGGTGAGAGTGAGTGTGGACCTGGTGAGAATGTTGAATGATGGACCTGGTGAGATGTGTGTGGACCTAGTGAAAGTATAGTGTGGACCTGGTGAGAGTGAAGTGTGGACCTGGTGAGAGTGTAGTGTGGACCTGGTGAGAGTGTAGTGTGGACCTGGTGAGAGTGTAGTGTGGACCTGGTAGAGTATATGTGGACCTGATGAGAGTGTTGTGTGGACCTAGTGAAGTGTAGTGTGGACCTGGTGAGTGAAGTGAGTGTGGACCTGGTGAGAGTGTAGTGTGGACCTGGTGAGAGTGTGTGATGGGACCTAGGTAGAGAGTGTAGTGTGGACCTGGTGAGAGTGTAGTGTGGACCTGGTGAGAGTGTTGTGTGGACCTGGTGAGAGTGTAGTGTGGACCTGGTGAGAGTGTAGTGTGGACCTGGTGAGAGTGTAGTGGACCTGGTGAGAGTGAAGTGTGGACCTGGTGAGAGTGTAGTGTGGACCTAGTGAAAGTGTAGTGTGGACCTGGTGAGAGTGAAGTGTGGACCTGGTGAGAATGTTGTGTGGACCTGGTGAGAGTGTTGTGTGGACCTAGTGAAAGTATAGTGTGGACCTGGTGAGAGTGAAGTGTGGACCTGGTGAGAGTGTTGTGTGGACCTGGTGAGAGTGTTGTGTGGACCTGGTGAGAGTGTAGTGTGGACCTGGTGAGAGTGTAGTGTGGACCTGGTGAGAGTGTGTGTGGACCTGAGTGAAGTGTGTGTGGACCTGGTGAGAGTGAGTGTGGACCTGGTGAGAGTTAGTGTGGACCTGATGAGAGTGTAGTGTGGACCTGGTGAGATGTAGTGTGGACCTGGTGAGAGTGTAGTGTGGACCTGGTGAGAGGTAGTGTGGACCTGATGAGAGTGTAGTGTGGACCTGGTGAGAGTGTAGTGTGGACCTGGTGAGAGTGTAGTGTGGACCTGGTGAGAGTGTAGTGTGGACCTGGTGAGAGTGTAGTGTGGACCTGGTGAGAGTGTAGTGTGGACCTGGTAAAGTGTAGTGTGGACCTGGTAAGTGTAGTGTGGACCTGGTGAGAGTGTAGTGTGGACCTGGTGAGTGTGTGTGGACCTGGTGAAGTGTAGTGTGGACCTAGTGAAGTGTAGTGTGGACCTGGTGAGAGTAGAGTGTGGACCTGGTGAAGTGTAGTGTGGACCTGGTGAGAGTGTTGTGTGGAACCTGGTGAGTAGTGTTGTGTGGGACCTGGTGAGAGTGTGTGTGGACCTGGTGAGAGGATGTAGTGTGTGGACCTGGTGAGAGTGTTGTGTGGACCTGGTGAGAGTGTAGTGTGGACCTAGTGAGAGTGTAGTGTGGACCTGGTGAGAGTGAGGAGTGATGGACCTGGTGAGAGTGTAGTGTGGACCTGGTGAGAGTGTAGTGTGGACTTGATGAGAGTGTAGTGTGGACCTGGTGAGAGTGTAGTGTGGACCTGTTGAGAGTGTAGTGTGGACCTGGTGAGAGTGTAGTGTGGACCTGGTGAGAGTGTAGTGTGGACCTGGTGAGAGTGTAGTGTGGACCTGGTGAGAGTGTAGTGTGGACCTGATGAGAGTGTAGTGTGGACCTGGTGAGAGTGTAGTGTGGACCTGGTGAGAGTGTAGTGTGGACCTGGTGAGAGTGTAGTGTGGACCTGGTGAGAGTGTAGTGTGGACCTGGTGAGTGACTCGATAAAGCCCACTGCGTGGGCGAAACGTTGTCAATAAAGGATCACATTATACTGCTTATGTGTTTATTTTTCCACCTGGTGAGAGTGTAGTGTGGACCTGGTGAGAGTGTAGTGTGGACCTGGTGAGTGTAGTGTGGACCTGGTGAGAGTGTAGTGTGGACCTGGTGAGAGTGTAGTGTGGACCTGGTGAGTGTAGTGTGGACCTGGTGAGAATGTAGTGTGGACCTGGTGAGTGTAGTGTGGACCTGGTGAGTGTAGTGTGGACCTGGTGAGAGTGAGAACACCGGTGGTAGTCCCCACAATCTGGTTACAGTTCTTTATGCTTAGTCACTTTGAAGGTGTCTCATCCGGTGAAAAGATCTTGATCCAGAGATTTGTAGTTTCTCTCCTCTTCCTTCTTTCGAATCTGATTTACTCCTATTCCTTCTTTCGAACCTGATTTCCTATTCCTCCTTTCAAATCTGATTTCCTCCTATTCCTCCTTTCGAATCTGATTTCCTCCTATTCCTTCTTTCGAATCTGATTTCCTCCTATTCCTTCTTTCGAATCTGATTTCCTCCTATTCCTTCTTTCGAACCTGATTTCCTATTCCTCCTTTCAAATCTGATGACTGCTACTTTTGTATGACTAAAATAGCTGGATTCAACAAGAAGGCTGTTCCACACTCTGAAGATATTGCTGCACCTGTGCCACCTGAGACATGGCAAATTTCATCAGAGTCTGATACCAGTGATTCTGAGGAGATGGCGATCCCAAACTCTTCAACCAAGTTGAGCTCAGTGACTTGGTGAGAGACCTTAACCTTCGAAAAGAAAGTGCACAGTTACTTGACTCTAGACTGAAGGAACACAAGCTTCTAGCTCCTGGAACAACATTCGCTTGGTACCGTCATCGAGAAGCGGAATTCACTCAGTTCTTTGACAAAGAGAAATCTTTAGTTTTCTGTTCAAATATTTCTGGCCTTATTGAACACATGAGGATGTCATACAAAGCAGATGAATGGAGACTCTTCATTGATTCTTCTAAAAGAAGTTTAAAGGCTGTACTTCTCTACAATGGCAACACAGCTGCATATGTGCCAATTGACCATAGTGTCCAAATGTCAGAAACATACGCAAATATGAAGGCACTAATATATGCAGTCAAGTACCAGAATCACAATTTTCTCCTTTGTGGTGATTTAAAAGTTATTGGTCTCCTACTAGGTCTTCAAGGTGGATACACCAAGTATCCCTGTTATCTGTGTCTTTGGGATAGTAGGGCAGACTGCCAGCACTATGAACAAAAAGACTGGCCACCAAGAACCAGCTTCTTACCCGGAAATCACAACGTAAAAACTGTGCCACTAGATGACCCCAAGAAAATTCTGCTGCCACCACTCCATATCAAATTAGGGCTTATGAAAAATTTTGTGAAGTCCTTGAACAAGAATGGAACTGCTTTCAAGTACCTGGAGTCAAAGTTTCCTCGTATAAGTGAAGGCAAAATAAAGGCAGGAATCGTTGTTGGCTCTCAGATTCGGGAATTGATGAAGGACAAGCATTTTGATGAAGCATTAGCAGGTGTCGAGGTGAATGTCTGGTTTTCATTCAAGCAGATTGTCCACAACTTCCTGGGAAACAGGCGCTCCCCGAATATGAAAAAATGACCCAAGACCTGATTTCAAGTTTCCAACAACTTGGGTCTAGAATGAGTGTGAAGATGCACTTTTGCACTCACATCTTGATTATTTTCCCAACAATTGTGGGGACTACAGTGAGGAACAAGGAGAGTGGTGGTTCCATCAGGATATTTGCACCATGGAAACTCGATACCAGGGCAAATGGAATGTCAGTATGATGGCGGATTACTGCATGAATCAAATCATTTGATTTGATTCATGTTGATTGAATTCACATGTTCTTAAAACTAACAGAATGTGCTTTTCCATGATTACTTGCCTAATTTTAATAAAGTAACAATTTATTAAAAATTCACATTTTATTATTAATTTGTATTTTATTCAGAATCCTTACGTGATAGAGCAAAATGGTTTAGATATTTACAGTCAGCAGCCTAAGAATATATAAGATCGCATCCATGAATAAAAATATAAATTAAAAACATTCCAAATGCAGACCAGTGTAGAGAATATCTCTTCTGGTCAGAAATAAATCCCAGTGTTTCATTTTATTTAGTTATCTTCGGTTAAAGCAACTTAATGTTTTATGTGTCTATGACGTCGATTTCCCCTTATAACCATTGTTAAAAATTAGCATATGATGTACACTAAGCTTATATAAAATTTACGTACTATACTTACTTTCTGAAAAGGTGGTCAGTCTTACTTGGAAAAAAGTTTGGATTTATTTTGGGCTGTGTGGGTCCCCATTTGATTTGTTCGAAAACAGGAAAAATGGAATACTGTTATTTTTCCGATAATTTCTGAATGTTTATCTGATTACACACACAACCCGCACATATAAAAATAGAGGAGCTTACGACGACGTTTCGGTCCGACTTGGACCATTTACAAAGTCACACAACTCTCTCCGTTCCTTAGACATCAAACTCACCTTTCGCCAGACTAACACTCTTCGCACTAATCTAGTTCATACCTCCCCTCCCTCTATAGATTCTCCTGGTGTCTACTCTATTTCTTGCTCCTCCTGTCCTCTTCAGTACTTCGGAGAAACTGGCCGATCTCTTTCTGACAGACTTAGGGAGCACAGAAATAGTGTTAGGCTTGCCGACACTAATAATGCTCTTTTCTGTCATGTCAGAGATCACAGTCATCATCCTACTGATTGGTCTTCTGCTAAAACTGTCTACCCTACGTCTAACTTTCACAGTCGCCGTCTGGTTGAATCCTCCCTTATACACAACTTTCCCTGTATGAATCTTAGCCCTGGCTTTGTCTCTGTAGATGCTTTCCTCTCCCATTACATTGTTAAATGCTCCAAACTTCAGAACACCCGTGACTTAACCTGATTCCTTCCCCTTTTATCTCTTCCCCCTTCTCTTCTTTCTCTGAGTTTTCTTTTCTTTTGCCTTGTATTTGTCCTTCTTTATTTTATTTTATTTTCCCCCCTCTGTGTTCTTGTCCTAACCCATGCGGGCCGCTAGCTTCATTGCAGTACTCCTTTCCTAGAATATGACTGACTACACTACTACTACTACCACTACCACTACTACCTCCATTATTACCCCACTCTCTTGTGCCCTTCCCTGTCTGCCTGCCTATAAATACCCCTTCCACCTGTTCTGTGTGTTACTTTGCCGGGTCACCATTTGGAGAAGACCTGGGCCAGATGTACCGGCGAACCTACAACAACAATCCTGTGTGTTAGTGTGACTTTGTAAATGGTCCAAGTCGGACCGAAACGTCGTCGTGGGCTCCTCTTTTTATATGTGCGGGTTGTGTGTGTATTGTTCCAGTCACGGTATTGTGCCTTTTTTTGTTGTTTATCTGATAAGCTTCAACCCATTCAAACTGATGACTAAATAATGCAACTTCTTAGCGGTTTCAAGCTTAATATGTTTGTGTATTGTGGTCTTTTTGGTCTCTTTGAAAGTTTTGAATTTTATCTGGGCTGTGTAATATCCTAATTTACCATTTTTAATGATGAAATTTGGATATTATTTTTCCAATGGTAACTTGTGAATTCTTTTCTAATTCCCTTCAGATTTTCATAGCTAATATTTAACTGCATTATCAACTTATATCCCCTCTGCACACTTTCAACAGCGGTCACTGAAGCACTGGTGACCGGGGTTGTGGGTACTGGGAGACCTGTATCACTGGTGACCGGGGTTGTGGGGTACTGGGAGACCTTTATCACTGGTGACCGGGGTTGTGGGGTACTGGGAGATCTTTATCACTGGTGACCGGGGTTGTGGGGTACTGGGAGACCTTTATCACTGGTGACCGGGGTTGTGGGGTACTGGGAGACCTTTATCACTGGTGACCGGGGTTGTGGGGTACTAGGAGACCTTTATCACTGGTGACCGGGGTTGTGGGGTACTGGGAGACCTTTATCAGGTCGTGCAGTCACCGCAATACATTACGTTTCTGTCATGGTTGTCTCTATTATCTGAAGCTGAGGTGTAGCAGACTTAGGGATAATTATTTAAATATGCCAGAGGAATTTAATATTTAGTGCAATAAGATCACAGTAAACAGGTGATATCACAATATGCAGAACAACCACTCTGAAAAAATAGTGAAATTCCAAGCGCATTCGTGACTTCTCACATTATCAAGGAATTATATATAGTGTATTATATAATATTGCATTGTTAATATGTGAGAGTAAGAGGAGTTGCTGCTGTGACTATCATATTTCAGGTCAGATTATTACACGTGATCGATCACTTGCCCACGAGAAGTTACTTGATTGTTGCTAGGCTGTCTCTTGTCACTGTTTATTACCTTTATTGTTTTAACAAAGAAATGTCAAAATAAGTAATTATCTAATTTTGTTCGTTGCCTCTGAGTGACATCACGCTGGCTGTCGCCCCTCGACCCGAGTAAGCGCAAGCCAGAGAGTCTTCCTTTGGACATATTCCTACAGGACGTGAGGAGACTGAGAGTTAGAAGGATATCAGATGGACAGCAGGTAGATAAATCCACCGTCTCATCTCTGGTGACTTTTCACCACATAAACGTAATTTATGTACTTTTCCTTGTAGTACTGTAACTCATCAGATGTCTGCTTATGACACTTATTTGTATCTAGAGTGTTTATGGAACACTCTGTGACTATAACTCCTTCAGAATGTTCTTAGAACACTGTCTTACTGTTACACATGTGTTGTAAGAGTATTCTTCTATCAAGGAACGCGCTCATCAAAATTTTACGAATTCCTATTTTCCTTCTCTACTTGTATCCTGGCTTTGGTCTCTGCACCTTGTTATATAGTCTATTAATACAGTGTTCAGGAGTTTGCTACATTATTAGCGTCTGCTGTATCCTGATATCTGATGCTCAGTAGTATCTCAGTGTATATAAACTAAGAGGTTTATATCTATCTATCTATGTACACTAACAAGTGCATATCTACCACAGTATTCAACAATACTTTTGGGATTAAAGTATATTTAATTGGCGGTGTACAGGTAAAATGCCGTAGATAGGCTTTAAAAGCCTACCAGAGTCCTTCATAGGGGGGTAGCCAATATATTGGTTTTACATGCTTAAGAAATTCGTTCAGAGAAAAAATCTTTATTCTAATAAATTAGACACATATGCAACACTTGGGACTCTTTATTTAGGAAACGTTTCGCCACGCAGTGGCTTCATCAGTCCATACAAAGGAGAATCGTGAAGAACATGAGGAGTTTGAGGTAATCAGTCCCTCAATCTTGAGTCGATGTTGTCAGTCCATCACATTGGTCAAATGTGACACCACCTGGAAGCACTAGACTTATATTCACTGGAGCGCAGGCTAGAGAGATATATCATAATCTACACCTGGAAGATTCTGGAGGGACTGGTCCCTAATATGCACACATAAATCACTCCCTACGAAAGCAAAAGACTTGGCAGACGGTGCAACGTACCCATAGTGAAAAGTATGGGCGCCACTGGTACACTAAGAGAAAACACAATAAGTGTCCGGGGCCCAAGACTGTTCAACAGCCTCCCACCAGCCATTAGGGGCATTAACAGTAGACCTCTGGTTGTCTTCAAGAGGGTGCTGGACAGATACCTAAAGCCAGTGCCAGATCAGCCGGGCTGTGGTTCGTACGTTGGGCTCCGTGCAGCCAGCAGTAACAGCCTCGTTGATCAGGCCCTGGTCCACCAGGAGGCCTGGTCATAGACTGGGCCGCGGGGACGTCGATCCCCGGAATGCCCTCCAGGTACACCTACGACTGCTGCACCTCTCCTGCCTCAGGTATATAAGCTACTTCGCACATATGCTGTATTCTTTTCAAGATTGATGGGCTGACTACATCGACTCAGGCTGAAGGACTGATTATCTCAAACTCCTCCTGTTCTTCACGATTCTCCTTTGTATGGACTGATGAAGCCACTGTGTGGCGAAACGTTTCATCAATAAAGATACCAAAGTGTTGCATATGTGTCTAATTTATCAACTTGTCGGTTCTCTGAACCATTCATTTGCATCTTTATTCTGACCTATAGATTCTTGATCTAAGGAAATGAATCCCCCTTTTCTTGAATCAAAGTTTATTGCCTCCCATTCTCAAATTTCTGGCTGACAATTATGGGTTTCTCCTGAGTGTACTATGTGGCGTGCACACAGAGCAAGGGCGAGCTTTAATTAGCAATGCGGCTTGTTAAGCGCTCTGTTATGGAACATTTTCCCATTTTTGTTGCATGTCATCTGAACTGGGTAGGAAGCACTGCTAGCCAGAGTCCTCTAGTGATTAATCGTTCTGTAACTGATCTGGTTATCTCAGATTTGCACCCATCAAATTTTTCCCCCTTGAATAAAAAGTTTATGGACCATCAGATCCCCACCACCAGCCCTTTCCACCTCTGTGGTAAACACCATAATGCAGAACTTCTCTGTACTGGTAAATTTTTTCACTGGGGAGCTGAGAGTCTTCACATAAATGATGTTCACGTAAATGATTTTTGGGGGTTTAACTTATATTTATCTGCATATAGTACACCTATGATCTAGTGTTGGAAAAAAAAGTACCCATTGTTTATGTTATTATAATCGCCATCTTGACTGAGCTGCACTGACCTGAGGGATAACACAACCTGCTACTACACATCCAGGGAAAGGGGCCGGTTTGTGATATCCATGAATATAACCATCTACTACACTTTCTTTCAACACAAACACTTGTTATTTGGCGATTTGTATTTATGTTCGAGCGTTAATGATCCCATGAGAACACATCTAATGTCGCCCCCACATTCCAGGGATTAGCAAACGCCCCACGTATTGGGGGGTCCATCTTGACCTTACTATTGAAAACCTTGTGTTGACGAAATTAAAACTGAAATTTACTCAATGTTGCTGCCTTGACATTTAATCTGTCGATATTTACTTCATTTTGTGTGTGCGCGTGTGGGGGGTATGTGTGTGTACTCACCTTTTTTGTGTTTGCATTGGTCTTTTCCCAGGGGCCCCTGGCCCCGCCTTTTCCCCTGATTGCTACTAGGTCCTCTCTTTCCCTGCTCCATGAGCATTATCAAACCTCGTTTTAAAAACAAAGTATGGTTTCTGCCTCCACTATGTCGCTTTCTAAGTTATTCCATTTCCCTGACAACACTATGACTGAAGAAATATTTCCCCAAACATCCTTTGACTCATAGGAGTCTTCAACTTCCAATTGTGACCCCTTGTTTCTGTGTCCCCTCTCTGGAACATCTTGTCTCTTTCCACCCCTTTTCTATTCCTCGCAGTATTTTATATGTCGTTATCATGTCTCCCCTAACCCTCCTGTCCTCTAGTGTCGTCAGGTGTATGTGTATGCGTGTGTGTGTGTGTACTCACCCAATTGTACTCACCTAATTGTGGTTGCAGGGTCGAGACTCAGCTCCTGCCCCCGCCTCTTCGCTGTCTGCCCCCCCGGGTCTCTGCTCTCCCCTCCTGAGCTTTATCATCCTGGCTTAAAACTATGTATGGTTCCTGCCTCCACTATATCTTTCTCTAGACTATTCCCCCTTCCTGACTACTCTGTGGCTGAAGAAATGCTTCCCAACATCCCTTTGACTCATCTGAGTCTTCCCGCTTCCAGTTTGTCCCCTTGTTTCTGTGTTTCCCCCTCTGGAACATCCTTTTGTGTACGGGGTGTGTGTGTACTCATAATTGTAGTTTCAAAGGGGCGATTCATAGCTCCTGGCCCCGCCTCTTCACTGGCCGCTAATTTTGTGTGTGTGTGTGTGTGTGTGTGTACACTCCCCCTTTTTTTGTTGCAGGGTCGAGTCATGGCTTGTGTGTGTGTGTGTTAGTTACCATTTTGTCCTAGGCACATGTCGATTAGACATAGGCCTGTTGTATGTGTGTGTGTTGGATGTAGCAGTTATGTTTGTGTGTTAGTTACCATTTTTTTGTGTGTGTGTGTGTGTGTGGCATGTATGTGTGTGGTTTTAAAGGTTCGAATTAGCTCCTGGCTCCGCCTCTCAATTTGCTGTTTGCAATATTCCTCCTCCCTAGCCTCGTGGGCCCTATCGTTCTTAATCATAAAACTTTTATGAAGCCTGTCTCCACCACTTCTTCATCGAGGGCATTTCACTTTCTAACGACTCAAGAAATCCTCCCCTTTTCATCCCTGTGTCTTTAACTTCCACCTGCACCGCTTATACCTGTTTCTCACCCTCAAATAGCCCGATACTGTCTATCTTATCAAATCACTTCAGTATTATGTATGTCTCTCTTTCGTTACATTCAGTTCCTCTAGTCTCTCCCCACTGCTCAACTTTCTCTTTGCCCCCCGCAACAAGTCTCACTGCTCAACTTTCTTAGCCCTGCAACAAGTCTCACTGCTCAACTTTCTTAGCCCTGCAACAAGTCTCACTGCTCAACTTTCTTGGGCCCCAACAAGTCTCACTGCTCAACTTTCTTAGCCCTGCAACAAGTCTCACCATCTTATAAAACTGTCTCCTGGTTCTTACCTAATTTTTTGATTTTGCTTGAAGCAAAATGGAGGAATTTTCAAGGCCCTGATGTGAAAAACCAACTGGCGATTAAAGGCCCAGTACCCTGGGTTTAAACAGGTCCCCAGGGGTTTTTCCTCCGAGTTTTCCCCCAGTCATATCCTTTTTCCCTTTCCCATTTCCCAAACCCTAACCACCTTTGCAAGGACTGAAGACAAAAAAAAACTTATTTGACCAATTTTTCAGTTTGTCGCCTCTTTCTGTTCTCATCATTTGTTTTTTTCTCATTAGTTTTAAACATCAATAAACTTTGAAACTTCAGATTCAATCCCATCTGTTACATCATTCACATAAACCAGACATAACACTAATATTTATCCTTGTGAAACCCAGCATCTTACTCTTCTTTATTCTTGCTTATTTTTCCTAAGATACCTTTTGATCTCCCGGAGTACGTTCCCCGTTACATTTTAAAAACCCCCAAGTAACAAAAAAAGGGGGAATACCGTGACTGGAACAATACACACACAACCCACACATATAAAAAAGGGCTTACGACGACGTTTCGGCCCGACTTGG
>WNWK01014292.1:20000-51865 GCA_009830355.1 Cherax destructor | reverse complement strand
TTGGAAGAACAAGCATGTTAACAGGAAGGGCACTGGAATGGATCAGGAATACCTCACAGGAGGCAACAACGGGTCATGGTGCGTGATGAGGTATCACAGTGGGCGCTCAGACGAGCGGCGTACCGCAGGGGTCAGTCCTAGGACCAGTGTTATTCTTGGTATATGTAAATGACATGACGGATGGGATAGACTCAGAAGTGTCTCTGTTCGCAGATGATGTGAAATTAATGAGGATAATCACATCGGAAGAGGACCAAGCAGGACTTCAAACAGACCTGGACAAGCTTGACATCTGGTCTAGCAACTGGCTTCTCGAATTCAATCCCACCAAATGCAAAGTCATGAAGATCAGAGAAGGACAAAGAAGACCGCTGACAGAGTACAGGCTAGGTGGACAAGGGCTACAAACCTCGGCAAAGGAGAAAGACTTTGGGGTGAGTATAACGCCAAGTACGTCTCCGGAGGCACACATCAACCAGATAACTGCGGCAGCATATGGGCGACTGGCAAACCTAAGATTAGCGTTCCGTTACCTAAACAAGGAATCGTTCAAGACACTGTACACCGTGTACGTCAGGCCCATATTAGAATATGCAGCACCAGTCTGGAACCCACACCTGGTCAAGCACGTAAAGAAACTAGAGAAAGTGCAAAGGTTTGCGACAAGGCTAGTTCCACAACTCAGGGGTCTGTCTTATGAAGAAAGGTTGAGGGAAATAGGACTAACAACACTGGAGGAAAGAAGGGTCAGAGGAGACATGATAACGACATACAAAATACTGCGGGGAATCGACAAGGTAGACAGGGACAGGATGTTCCAGAGAGGGAACACAGAAACAAGGGGACACAACTGGAAGCTGAAGACTCAGATGAGTCAAAGGGATGTTAGGAAGCATTTCTTCAGCCACAGAGTAGTCAGGAAGTGGAATAGTCTAGAGAAAGATATAGTGGAGGCAGGAACCATACATAGTTTTAAGACGAGGTATGATAGAGCTCATGGAGCAGGGAGAGCAGAGACCCAGTAGCGGACAGCGAAGAGGCGGGGCCAGGAGCTGAGTCTCGACCCCTGCAACCACAATTAGGTGAGTACAATTAGGTGAGTACACGCATATATAATAGGCCTTGTGTCTAATCGACATGTGCCTAAGACAAGATGGTAACTAACATACCCAACACAAACAGCACACACGCACTACAAAACCTTACCCATTATAAAAAAAAAATGGTGGTACAGAGGGAATGTCGAAGGCTCAGAAGATCAGAGAAAAATGTTTCTGGTAAGGAATAATGGATGGAAGAGCAATGTAAAAGGATGGAACAAGAGAAGGGGTGCAAACTAGGTGAGTGTTACGGCCCCCTACCTAACAATGGTTGTTAGGTAGTTTACCTGCCGGCCTGTGACGTAATCAAACGTGATGTTTGACTGACGGGCCGGCTGGACTGACAGTGTCAGCGAGACTCTCCCCTATTCAACACTGGAGAGTTCACCAGCTCCCTGATACACCTAGGGAGTTCGCCAGTCAGACCTGCGTGAGAGTTGCAGTGTGGTGCTGGTGACAAGCTTCCTGATATACTACTGGAGTTCGCCAGTCAGACCTGCGTGAGAGTTGCAGTGTGGTGCTGGTGACAAGCTTCCTGATATACTACTGGAGTTCGCCAGTCAGACCTGCGTGAGAGTTGCAGTGTGGTGCTGGTGACAAGCTTCCTGATATACTACTGGAGTTCGCCAGTCAGACCTGCGTGAGAGTTGCAGTGTGGTGCTGGTGACAAGCTTCCTGATATACTACTGGAGTTCGCCAGTCAGACCTGCGTGAGTTGCAGTGTGGTGCTGGTGACAAGCTTCCTGATATACTACTGGAGTTCGCCAGTCAGACCTGCGTGAGAGTTGCAGACTCATGCAGTGTGGTGCTGGTGACAGCCTACAGGGCTCCAGTGCAGAGAGAACTGGAAGCTCTCTCTAGACTGTGTTACTCGAATGAGGACACTGTAGCATTATGAGGAGAGCGGCAAGTAAGGTCACCAGAATCTACTAGCTGACTGATGTACCTGCGACTATGTACCTGCGACTATTGTACCTGAAATTATGTACCTGAGGTGTCTTGTGTGACACTGGTTGTGTGTCTGGTGTGACACTGAGATTGTTACCAGGAGTGTCAGCTTTTTAGTGATGTATCCAGAGAGTTTATGACGGTGGCACGACACAAGAGTCGTGTATTTGGTGTGTGTCATAACGCGGTGCAAAGGCTTTATGAGAGAAAGAGTTCATGATACAGGGGGCGTGCCATGTGGCACAGAGAAGGTGTCGTGTGACACAGCGATTGAGTCTTTATGGTACAGGAACGGGTGTCGTGGAACCCCGTAGGTGCCATAAGACAGAGACAAGGGTGTCTGAGGACACGGTGGAGAAGGAGTATCATGACAAGGTGTGGTAGTGTCCTGCGTGACACTTGTAGACGGCAGCGACTTGACATTGCTCTAAGTATATGATTTTATTTGTGACTTTTATCTGGTACTATGATTTTGTGTAAATGTTTTTACACAGATTATTAGATTATATGTTTTTATTCAGATTATGTTTTTATATTAATAAATATAATATATATAATAAATATCTGAAATATGAGATTTTACTTAGTATCCCAAACAGTCGTTTATTACAAATGGTTATTTTATTTGTAATAGTGAGCTTTCTGTGAAAATGGAGAAGAGGATGGATGCAGAGAAGAAGATATGGGAGTCACAAGCTGAAGCCTCAGAAGCCAGGATACGGGCCCTAGAATATGAGGTAAATATGATAAGGCAAGTTACAGGGCTGTTGCCCAGAGGAGACATTGCATTTGAAGCAAGTACACCTCTATTAAATGAGGAGTCCAATGCTAAGACCCTATCAGTCCCCCAAGGAAGGCCGAGGAATGTAGGAGGATAGCTGTTAGAAGCAGGGATAGCAGTGAGGAGGGAGAAGGTAGAGAAGGAGACAGGTCCCATGGAGAGGCACGACCATGCCACCAAGAGTTACAGGAAAATATTAGGAAGACAATGGCTATGTACAAATGGGACCCAGAGACAGAGAGAAAAGCAATGGGAGGAGGGGAGGGAGAAGTCAGTGTTTATTCACGGACTTCAGGAGAGCGACGTGAGGACACATAATGAAAGACGGTAGAAAGAAAAATAGAATATTGAAAGCATCATCAAAGAAATAGACGAGGAGGACATGACTGAGATAGTAAATTTTCAGAGAATAGTGGGGTACTTGAAGGGCAGAAATCGGCTGATCAAACTGATTTTGAAGATAGAAATGGTGAACAACAGGGTCCTGCAAGAGAAATTACAGCTGAAGGAATCAACCACATACAAAAGGGTGTTCCTAGACCACGACAGAGCATGAACAGAACGACAGCAGCTGTGGGAGAAGACACAGAAGCGAAAGAGGCTAGAAAGAGAGACAAGGACAGAGTCAGCAGAGGACAACCAGAGCCGGGCAGATCAACAAGCGCAAGTACACACAGAACCACCCTCAGAACCCCACAGCCAAACATGCTATCCCAACACATACCACAATCCACACTTACAGCCCCCACTCCAAAACACACTGCCAGGTCCCCCACCCCCACAGACCCTCCCAGAACACAGTGTTGGAGATGAAACTGAAGTTATGGTACACCAAGGCTGATGGAATAACGAATAAGTGGGAGGAGTGGCACAGGAGAATCAAAGAGGATTAACTGGACATCATAGCTCTCACTGAAACCAAGCTGACAGGTTCCATCTTTCGAACAGGATATCAGATCTTGAGGAAAGACAGAGGGAACAGAGAGGGGTGGAGGAGTGGCGCTGCTCATCATAAACCAATGGGATTTTGACGAGCTGGAGAGAGGAGACAGAGGAGAAGCAAGAGACTGCATAATAGGAACACTTCAGTCTGGAGGTCCCAAGGTGGTAATTACAGTTATGTATAACCCACCACAGAACAGCAGGAGGCCAAGGCAAGAATATGATGAGAGTAACAGAGCGATGGTTGACACAATTGCTGAAGTGGTCGGAAGGGCTAATGCGAGCAGTGCAAAGCTACTGATTGTGGGTGACTTCAGTCACAAAGAAATTGACTGAGAGAGCCTGGAGCCACATGGGGGCCCAGAAACGTGGAGGGTTAAGATGATGGAGGTGGTACTGAAAAACCGCTTGTACCAACACTTAAGGGACACAACCATAGAGAGGATGAACAAGTAATGCAGATATTGAGGTTATCACATATGAAAGACCCCTCAAAGCCAGCGACCACGTGGTTCTGAGCTTCGAATGCATAGTAGAGTTCCAAGTGGAGAGAGAACCAGGATGGGCAGGACAAATGAAGCCAAACTTCAAGAGTGGGGACTACAAAGACATGAAGAATCCCCTGCACGAGGTTCAATGGGACAGGGCACTGGCAGGGAAGTCAGTAAATGAGATGATGGAATATGTGACAACAATATGCAAGGAAGCTGAGGAGAGGCTTGTACCCAAGGGTAACAGAAATAACGAGAAGGCCAGGATGAGCCCTTGGTTCACTCAAAGATGTAGAGAGGCCAAAACCAAGTGTGCTAGAGAATGAAAGAAGTATAGAAGGCAAAGAACCCAGGAGAATAAAGAGAGCAATCGTAGAGACAGAAACGAATACGAAAATGACAAAATCTAACCCGAAGCTGTTGTACATCCACATCAGAAGGAAAACAACAGTCAAGGACCAGGTAATCAGGCTGAGGAAGGTAGGAAGGGAGATCACAAGAAACGACCGAGGAGTATGAGAGGAGCTCAACATGAGATTCAAAGAAGTGTTCACAGAGACAGAAAGGATTCCAGAAAGACAGAAAGGTGGGGTCCACCATCAAGTGCTAGACACAATACATACAACCGAGGAAGAACTGAAGAGGCTGCTAAGCAAGCTAGATACCTCAAAGGCGATGGGGCTAGACAACATCTCTCCATGGGTCCTGAGAGAGGTAGCGGAGGCACTATGAGTGCTACTACCAACACTTTTCAATACATCTATCGAAACAGGGCAACTACCTGAGGTATGGAAGACAGCAAATATAGTACCAATTTTTTAAAAAAGGAGACAAACACAAAACATTAAACTACAAACCAGTGCCACTGACATTTATAGTATGCAAGGTCATGGAGAAGATTATTAGAAGAGTGTTGGATCACCTAGAAAGGAATGAGCTTATCAACGACGACCTGCATGGCTTCAGGGATGGAAAATCCTGTGTCACAATCCTACTGGAGTTCTATGACAGGATGACAGCAGTAAGACAAGAGAGAGAGGGGTGGGTAGATTGCATTTTCTTGGACTGTACGAAGGCTTTTGACACAGTTCCATACAAGAGATTAGTGCATAAGCTGGAGGACCAAGCAGGTATAACAGGGAAGGCGCTGCAATGGATCGATGAATACCTGTCGGGAAGACAGGAGAGAGCCATGGTACGGGAAGAAGTGTCAGAGTGGGCGCTTGTGACGAGCGGGGTTCCACAGGGGTCAGTCCTAGGACCTGTGATGTTTCTGGTATATGTGAACGACATGATGGAAGGAATGGACTCAGAAGTTTGCAGATGATGTGAAGTTGATGAGAAAAATTCAATCGGACGAGGACCAGGCAGAACTGCAAAGAGATCTGGACAGGCTGCAGGCCTGGTCCAGAAACTGGCTCATGGAGTTCAACCCCACCAAGTGCAAAGTCATGAAGATTGGGGACGGGCAAAGAAGACCGCATACGGAGTACAGTCTAGGGGGGGGGGTGTTGCATCTTTTGACTAAGATTGCGCCATTATATTTGAGAAACTTTCTGAACAATGTTTCCACCTAATATTTCATCGTGATCTTCTCCATTAATAGCTAAAATGGAGAGGGTCCGCTTTATATTATTACCTGACACTACATGTATCAAGGTATAGAATGTTTGATTTTCAACACCATTGTAAATATTATAATTATTGTATATTTTGTTAGGTTTTCATGATATTATGTACGTGATTTCCATGTAGTGGAGTAACCACTAGTTAGAGTGCCGCTCACCAATTCAAGAACTTCTCTATCTCCCTCTAAGTGACTTGATCCCAACCTGACGTCGGGTTCACCCACTTATTCCCGAGTAGTATTCTCTCTTGTACTCTCACTCTCTCTAGAAGTCTCTAATTATATTCCGATCCGTTGCATGGGACATCGGCGATACTTATTGTACGGATAATTGGAATTTGATATCATTGTAAGGTCATCATGCCGAATAGGTAAAACTTGCGATTTTTGGATTAAATAGCAACGCTCTTCTTGCCGAATAAGGCAAGCGAAAATTTGCGTAGTCAATAATTTTGCAGAAATTATTTCATTGTTTTTTTTATTATTAAATAATTGTAAACTTATCTAAAACATATTTAGTTGGATTAGGCTAAATTAAATTGCGCTTATCATAATAAGGGTAGGTAAGTTTTCTAAGGTTCTTTTGGTACAAAATTATTAATTTTTACATTAACATAAATGAAAAAAGATATATCTTTAAACCTATAAGAATTTTTTTTAGAAAGAACTTTAATTGCAAATGAGTTATCGCTAATTGATAAATTTTACCCATTCGGCACGACTCACACACACACACATATGTATATATATATATATATATATATATATATATATATATATATATATATATATATAATATATATATATATATATATATATAATATATTATATATATATACACACATTTCTTAAACTGGGAAAAAGATACAGTGGTACCTTCCTGCAAAACCCACACCTCGTGCTAGTCCATTTGGCAGACGAAGTAGTTGCCTGGTGATATCTGCGATGCAGACGTGGTTACTTCCATCACATGTACCAAACACTCGCTATGCTCCTTTCGGCAGACGTGAGTATGTTGCCTGGGCAGACGTGAGTATGTTGCCTGCGGCAGACGTGAGTATGTTGCCTGTGGCAGACGTGAGTATGTTGCCTGCGGCAGACGTGAGTATGCCTGCGGCAGTAGTTGCCTGCGGCAGACGTGAGTATGTTGCCTGCGGCAGACGTGAGTATGTTGCCTGCGGCAGACGTGAGTATGTTGCCTGCGGCAGACGTGAGTATGTTGCCTGCGGCAGACGTGAGTATGTTGCCTGCGGCAGACGTGAGTATGTTGCCTGCGGCAGACGTGAGTACTGTTGCCTGCGGCAGACGTGAGTATGTTGCCTGCGGCAGACGTGAGTCTGTTGCCTGCGGCAGACGTGAGTCTGTTGCCTGCGGCAGACGTGAGTATGTTGCCTGCGGCAGACGTGAGTATGTTGCCTGCGGCAGACGTGAGTATGTTGCCTGCGGCAGACGTGAGTCTGTTACCTGCGGCAGACGTGAGTATGTTGCCTGCGGCAGACGTGAGTATGTTGCCTGCGGCAGACGTGAGTATGTTGCCTGCGGCAGATGTGAGTATGTTGCCTGCGGCAGAAATGAGTCTGTTGTGCATCAGTGTTCCAGGCGTGTTGTAAACCACAGGGTTCCAGGAGTGTTGTAAACCACAGGGTTCCAGGAGTGTTGTATACCACAGGGTTCCAGGAGTGCTGTGCACCACACGGTTCCAGGAATGTTGTACACCACAGGGTTCCTGGCGTGTTGTACACCAGGGGGTTCCAGGAGTGTTGTACACGATAGGGTTCCAGAGTGTTGCACACAGGGTTCCAGGAATGTTGTACACCACAGGGTTCCTGGCGTGTTGTACACCAGGGTTCCAGGAGTGTTGTACACGATAGGGTTCCAGATGTGATTTACAACACAGGGTTCCAGGAGTGTTGTACACCACAGGGTTCCAGGAGTGTTGTACACCAGGGTTCCAGGAGTGTTGTGCACCACAGGGTTCCAGGAGTGTTGTACACCACAGGGTTCCAGGAATGTTGTATACCACAGGGTTCCAGGAGTGTTGCACACCTTAGGGTTCCAGGAATGCTGTGCACCACAGGGTTCCAGGAGTGTTGTACACCACAGGGTTCCAGGAGTGCTGTGCACCACAGGGTTCCAGGAGTGCTGTGCACCACAGGGTTCCAGGAATGTTGTGCACCACAGGGTTCCTGGCGTGTTGTACACCACAGGGTTCCAGGAGTGCTGTACATCACAGGGTTCCAGGAGTGTTGTACACCACAGGATTCCAGGAGTGTTGTACACCACAGGATTCCAGGAGTGCTGTACACCACAGGATTCCAGGAGTGCTGTACACCACAAGGTTCCAGGAATGCTGTACACCACAGGGTTCCAGGAGTGCTGTACACCACAGGGTTCCAGGAGTGTTGTACACCACGGGATTCCAGGAGTGCTGTACACCACAAGGTTCTATGAGTGAGTCAAAGTGTATACTTACCATACCACGGGTGGGGTTCGAACCCGCGGTCACAGAGTCTCAAAACTCCAGACCGTCGCGGGTTCGAACCCCACCCGTGGTATGGTTTGTTTACAATCGTGTCATTACGATTTCTTGAGGCATGTTAAAGTGTATACTTGCTGTCGTTATTGGTTTCATCTCACAATGATCTTATTTAGGGTCCACACGTCTGTCTTGTGGATGGTTGCAGGATATTCCTGTTATGATACATTTTTCTACTGAGCTTCTCTCTTAGAATTTTCTACATTGTTGGCCGTCTGTGCATTGTTCCATTCTTGGCACATGAAAATTATATTGCCCAGCATTGTAATTGAGACTTTACTTTGGTTTTAGAACCTCTGTGTGTACACCTTATGGTGTTTGATAGTCGCTACTGACGTTTCATGTTTGTTCCCATTTGTCATGGTGATGGCTACTACTAAGTATCCTATCTGGGATAGGATACTTAGAATGATTGATTAGTTCCTGTGATCTCATAAAAAAATACCACTGTGAAAATAGGAAATAAAACCTGAGCGCTTTCATGTGCTTACACACACATCTAAGGTATTATATATATATATATATATATATATATATATATATATATATATATATATATATATATATATATATATATATATATATATGAGAGAGAGAGAGAGAGAGAGAGAGAGAGAGAGAGAGAGAGAGAGAGAGAGAGAGAGAGAGAAAATCGCAGTCAGCAGGACTCGATACTGCTACTGGGGACGGTCAAGATTCCCAGGCAGCGCTCTTATCCATTCAGCCACGAATGCCTCATAAGCTGGGCAGCCTGGTTCAAAAGCCATGTTTCTTTCCCAGCCCGGGCACGTCAGTGAGCCTAAAGCAGCGATTCAAGCTATTTCAATCTCATCCTGTATGTTCTGACCTCTCCAGGCTGGGAAAGAATATATATATATATATATATATATATATATATATATATATATATATATATATATATATATATATATATTATATATATATATATGTGTATATATGTGTGTGTGTGTGTGTGTGTGTGTGTGTGTGTGTGTGTTCCCACAGTGTATATAGTGTATAAAGTATTCAGTTTTTGTAATTTAGAACACATCATACATGCAAGTATTTGAGAGGTGATGTAGAACACTGGGTTTTGTTCACTAATAAGCACTGTTCAATTTTTAATATATTAAGTTACATGTATCTCCTAGTGAAATATACCATTTTTAAATGCAGTGTTGATGTTTAATGTTTTGTCTTCCAGAACTTATTTCGATTTTTTTTAAGGACCCAGGTTCACTCCCAGTGGTAAAACAGAACCTCCGTGAAGGTGTGTCATTGTGATATGGACGCTGGAATTTATTGCAGTGGCGTAGGTATAAATACGTTATAGTGTGTACTTACCTATTTGTGGCCGCGCCTCTTCACTGATTGCTACTTGGTCCTCTCTCTCCCTGCTCCATGAGCTTTATCATACCTAGTCTTAAAACTATGTATTGTTCCTACCTCTACTTGCCAGTCTATTCCACTTCCTGACAACTCTATGACTAAAGAAATACTTCCTAACACACACACACATCAGTTGATTTGTGTGTGTGTGTGTGTGTGTGTGTGTGTGTGTGTGTGTGTGTGTGTGTGTGTGTGTGTGTGTGTGTGTGAGTGTGTGTGTGCGCGCGTGCTTGCTCTCTAAGACCCCCAGCTGCGAGAGCTGTTGCTGGTTTTGTTGCACAGTAGTTTCTCAAGTTATTTGAATATTCATAATTCACACAGTTCCAGTCGTATTGGTGCGTGTGGTCGCTGCCAAGTCTTCTCGCTGCTGCTGCTGCTGTGGTGGTGGTGCTGCTGCTGTGGTGGTGGTGGTGCTGCTGTGGTGGTGGTGCTGCTGCTGTGGTGCTGCTGTGGTGCTGTGTGAAGTGGTGGCAGAAAGTGGCGGAAGTTATTTGCTGAAGACTATTCAGCCGCTTGATTAAAGTGTAAGTTATGCACATTGAGTAATCTTCCCGCTGATTGGACGCTATTTGAAAGTTTAACTTGAAATGCTAATAACATGGAGCCATGTATATGCAAGGAAAAAATAATTTCAATATATCAAGGTGAATATATTTATGTCGGTGTTTATGTAAATAAAACTCTCTCTACCTGTGAACTGTTAAAGTGAAGAAATCACAATGAACGTTACAATATATTACGAACACTGAAATTGCTGAGAGTTAGTTCAAGATGGACCCAGAGCTGTGAATTGACCCCCTACATCCACAAATAGGCGTGTACACATAAGTAGGTACACTTATGTACTGTGACTCAGGCACTGAAAGCACTTGAAAGAACTCCATTACATCAGGGGGTACATAGGCACCTGTGAACTAAGCAAATAGGAGCTAGGCGCCAATATGCAAGGCATCTAGGAGATAGGAACCTAGAAGCAAGGCACCTAGGAGTTAGCTGAAGGTAGTGGGTAGGGGAATAGGGGAAATAAAGCTAAATACTACTACTACTACTACTAATAATAATAATGGAAGAAATCGCAATAAAACGCGTAATTGCAAATATGTAAAAATATCACAGTGAAAATAGGAAATAAAACCTCAGCGCTTTCATGTGTTTACACTCACATCTTCAGACGATGGGTTACCAGAGAGCAGGACGAAAAACCAGGGGACTGGAGGATGAACCTGGGAAGGAAAATTTGGTAGCAGAACTAATGAAAAGAGAATATGAGTGAGGAAAGAACCTAGAAGAGCTTAGCATGAAAATAGAGATGATAGCTGTAGAAAGTCACAGCAGCAGAGGCTAAGATACAGAGGAAGAGGAATTGAAAAATCTGAAACAACCTAGAGAACTAAAGAGCAATGGGGGCATGACATCAGAAACTGCTACCTCAGTCACAAACGAAGGGACTGTGGGGAACGAAGGAGTAAAACTGTATGCAGAGGCCCTATCAGACCATCAGAGCCCGAGAAAAAAAATCACATCAGGAACAATCAAGGGGACTAGAAAATGAAAGAGCTGAGCTATATGTAGAGGCCCTAACAGCCCACAGCAGTACCCAGGGAAAGCTGAGTAGGAAAAATGACAGACCACTGGGCCCAGGGACAACAAATAGTGAAGAGATTGAAGTAAGGAAAGCTGCAATGGAGGCAACTAAATTGAAGCAGGGGATACATAGGGATATGTAGTGGAAGAATGAAAGGGAGAGATCAGTCTTTGTTTATGGGCTTCAGGAAGTTGAAGGAAAAACTTACAAAGCAAGAAGACAAGGGGAGAAAAAAGCAATTGAAAGCATCATGAGAGCAACAGGAGAAGACGATATGACCCAGCAGGCAAATTTTCTGAGAATAGAGGGGTTTGCAAGAGGAAGAAACCAGCCAGTCACAGTGATTTTCAAGGACGAACCGGCTCGAAACAGGATCCTACAGGAGAAGCACGACTAAGAGACATGTCGGTGTATCGGAGGGAGTATCTCGACTGCAGCAGAACACGAGAAGAAAGGCAGAAACTGAGAGTGTACAATAACGAAAGGAGGAAAGACAGGCAAAGATGGAGATAGACAGGAGAACCGAACCTCAGTAGGAAGATCAAATACAACCTCCCTCACAACCACCTACTGAAGCCCCCCAACCAGGACAACCCAAATGCTACCAAATGTTCTAACCCAAAACACACATGCCATACCCAATGTCCCCATTTTCCTCATTACAAACTCCACTTTCACAGCAACCGCCTATAGTCCCTCATCAGGTCCCCCGATTCCTCAACCCCAACGTACCCCCAAGACCACAGTTTTAGAAAAGAGGTTGAAGGTTTGGTATACAAATGCAGATGTAATAACAAATAAATGTGAAGAGTGGCATGAAAGAATCAAGGAGACATCCCCAAACATAATAGCACTCACAGATACACTAGCCGAAATGGCCAAAAGAGCTCACATGGGTAGAGCAAAGATACTAGTTATGGGTGATTTCAATCACATGGAGATTCACTGGAAAACTTGGAGCCCCATGGGGTTCTCAAAACATGGAGAGCCAAGATGATGGATGTGGTACTGGAAAACCTCATGCATCAACATGTTAGAGACACTACCAGAGAGTGAGGAGATGATCATCCAGCAAGATTTGTTACCTTGAGTAATTCGGACAACGAGGATATCACGTACGAAAGGCCCTTTGGAGCTAGTGATCATGTGGTTCTGAGCTCTGAATACATAGTTGAGCTACAAGTGGAGAGGGTAGCAGGAATAGGATAGGAGAAGCCAAACTATAAAAAGTGGGACTATACAGGCATGAGGAACTTCCTGCAAGACGTTCAGTGGGAGAGAGAATTGACAGGAAAACTAGTAAAAGTAATGATGGACTACGTGACAACAAAATGCAAGGAGGCAGAGAAGAGGTTTGTTCCCAAGGGAAACAGAAATAATGTGAAGACCAGAACGAGTCCTTGGTTTACCCAGAAGTGTAGGGAGGCAAAAACTAAGTGCACTATAGAATGAAAAAAGTACAGAAGACAAAGGACCCAGGAAAATAATGAGATTAGCCGAAGAACCAGAAACGAATATGCACAGGTAAGAAGGGAGGCTCAATGACAATACGAAAATGACATAGCATCGAAAGTCAAGTCTGACCCGAAGCTGTTGTATAGCCACATCAGGAGGAAAACAACAGTCAACGACCAGGTAATCAGGTTGAGGAAGGAAGGTGGTGAGTTCACGAGAAACGACCAAGAAGTATGTGAGGAGCTCAACATGAGAGTTAAAGTATTTACAGAGGAGACAGGAAGGACTCCAGGAATTCAGAATAGGGAGGTACACCAACAAGTGCTGGATGAAATACACACAACCGAGGAGGAGGTGAAGAAGATGCTATGTGAACTTGATACCTCAAAGGCGGTGGGACCTGACAACATCTCTCCGTGGGTCCTTAGAGAGGGAGCAGAGACGCTGTGTGTGCCACTAACACAAATCTTCAACACATCTTTTGAAACTGCGCAAATACCTGAGGTATGGAAGATGGCAAATGTTGCCCCAATTATTAAGAAATCAGACAGACGCGAGGCATTAAACTACAGACCTGTGTCACTGACATATATAGAATGCAAAGTCACGGAGAAGATTATCGGGAAAAGAGTAGTGGAGCACCTAGAAAAGAATGAGCTTATCAACGACAACCAACACGGTTTCAGGGACGGGAAATCCTGTGTCACAAAACTACTGGAGGTCTATGACAGGGTGACAGCAGTAAGACAAGAGAGAGAAGGGTGGGTAGACTTCGCTTTCTTGGACTGTAAGAAGGCGTTTGACACAGTTCCACACAAGAGATTAGTGCAAAAGCTGGAGGACCAGGCAGAGGTAACATGGAAGGCACTGCAATGGATCAGGGAATACATGTCAGAAACACAACAGCGAGTCATAGTACGTGGTGAGGTGTCGGAGTGGGCACCTCTGACGAGCGGGGTTCCACAGAGGTCAGTCCAAGGACCGATGCTGTTTCTGGTATATATGAACGACTTGACGAAAGGAATATAATCAGAAGTGTCCCTGTTTGCAGATGATGTGAAGTTGATGAGAAGAATTCAATCGGACGAGGACCAGGCAGAACTACAAATGGATCTGGACAGGCTGCAGACCTGATCCAGCAACTGGCTCCTAGAGTTCAACCCCAGCAAGTGCAAAGTCATGAAGATTGGTGAAGGGCAAAGAAAACCGCAGACGAAGTACAGTCTAGGGGGCAAGAGACTACAAACCGCACTCAAGGAAAAGAATCTTGGGGTGAGTATAACACCAGGCACATCTCCTGAGGCGCACATCAACCAAACAACTGCTGCAGCATACGGGGCGCCTAGCAAACCTATAATTAGGAATCGCTCAGGACCCTGTACACCGTGTACGTTAGGCCCATATTGGAGTATGCACCACCAGTTTGGAACCCACACCTAGCCAAGCACGTAAGGAAACTAGAGAAACTGCAAAGGTTTGCAAGAAGACTAGTCCCGGAGCTAAGGGGTATGTCCTATGAGGAGAGGTTAAGGGAAATCGACCTAACGACACTGGAGGACATTAGAGATAGGGAGGATATGATAACGGCATATAAAATACTGAGAGGAATCGACAAGGTGGACAGAGACAGAATGTTCCAGAGATGGGACACAGCAACAAGGGGTCACAGTTGGAAGTTGAAGACTCAGATGAGTCACAGAGATTTTAGGAAGTATTTCTTCAGTCATAGAGTTGTCAGGAAGTGGAATAGTCTGGAAAGTAAGGTAGTGGAGGCAGATACTATTCATAGCTTTAAGAAGAGGTATGATAAAGCTCATGGAGCAGGGAGAGAATGGACCTAGTAGCGACCAGTGAAGAGGCGGGTCCAGGAGCTTTATTCGGCCCCTGTAACCACAATTAGGTGAGTACACACATACACACCCTCCCCGGGAAGTTGTGCTTCGGAAGAATTCATTAGTAAAGTTGAAGATAAACCAATAAACCCGGTCAGTGTTGTTTATTTCCACTGGATCCAGTGACAATCTTCCCCAGGATGCGACTCACACCAGGTTTTAGACTGAACTAAATCAAGCAGATTAGGTTCTGTCACTTTTTTATGCAATCCTGGACTATTTCTAGTCCAGGATTTCTAGTCCAGGTTTCTTATCAAATTGCTTTAATCAATTTGGCTAGAGTTTATAATATCTCTTATTATAACTATATTTTCCTATCCTGATGCCTTTGTTATGTTGTCCCACAGACGTTTACAATGGTCGCCATGTGCTTTTTTTATCGAGAATAAAAAGGTACAATACCGTGACTGAAACAATACACAACTAACTCTCATATGGGAGACTGAAACTTATGACGACGTTTCGGTCTGACTTGGACCATTAATCAGGTGTGTCATGTTAATGGTCCAAGTTGGACCATTAACATGACAAGATTTATTCGTGTACATTTTTTTATCTATTTACTAATTTGTATTACAATGGCAGACTAAGATATACTATCTAATTTTACAAAATAGGATCTGTCTGTACTTCATCTCATCTGTCTGTACTTCATCTCATTTAAAAGCCTTAATTAACTAAAAGGCACAATACCGTGACTGGAACAATACACAGATAACCGGACATAGGAGAGGGGAGTTTACGACGATGTTTCGGTCCGACCTGGACCATTTCGTCCAGTAATAAATCTACGCCTTTCAGCAGGAGGTAAAATAAGCGAAGACGATGTTCAAGATGTATGAGAATTGGCGATAAATAGTATAAAATACCGACACGATGGAAAAACAGACACTCATGTACTCTCTGCTCAGGTAGATCTGTTCATGACTGGATAAATCCCGTGTGGGCGAAACGTAGTCAATAAAGGGTCACATTATACATACTGCGTTTGTGTCTGTTTTTCCATCCATGTAATAGAATGCTTAGAGAAGACGACTGACTGTTCGATGAATGACACATTCATCACAGCAAATGACCATCCTAAATTATTTTAAGGTCATTTAGGTAAATAGTGTTGTCAGTAAAGTGAGAAGTTTTCTAGAATAAATTTACATCAGTCTGCTCGTGAACGATGCTACGGTAGACTGCAAGAGTGACAACGATTAGATTCCGGTCGAGACTTACGTCTGCATCTTACTATCATCTTAAAGAAAACGGAAAAGAAAGGCCAGCCACAATTGATAATGAGGCACATAGTGGTAACAGAAGAAATGGTTGAGGACTATCTACTTCTTATTCTCTCTCTCTCTCTCTCTCTCTCTCTCTCTCTCTCTCATGTTCTTGGTTCTCGGCTCTTAAACCAATCCTCTTCAAAATGCATACAGTGACCTCGAGGTGGGCTGACATCTAAGATTAACATAGTTTTCGAGAGACACAACATTGGAGAAAGATGCAGCAACCAAAGCAGATTGTTGGAGTATTGAGAGTGATCTGGACAGGTTGGTGCTGTGATAGGGGATGTGGAAGATGAGGTTCAAGGTAGACATGCTTAAAGTAATGCATTTTGGTCTTAACAGTCTCAAATAGAAAAAATGTTTGTTAAAGAAACCGCAACACTAGAAAAAAATGATCTTATTGGAATCATAACCACCGACCTGAAAGGCACCAAATAATGTCTGTCCGCGAGAAGCACAGCTGACAGAATGCTGGGTTTAATAACTAGAAACTTCAAACACAATACAACCGACACCAACTTGATTCTCCGTAATACACTTGTTAGAATGCTTCTTATATATGCTGCTCAGTTTTGGTCTCCAAATTACATGAAAGACGAGGATATATTGGAGAGAGGACACAGAAGAGCTTCCAAGCTCGTACCATCACTCAGAAACAAACCTTATGAAGACTGACTCCAACCACTTGACTCTTTCTCTTTTTTTTCCCCTCAAGATCATTTTTTTCGGGGGGGGGGGAAATAAAATTTAATCTTGGGAATTTTTGGGGATGATCCGAGGAAATTTAACCGACCATAACGTGATAGACCCTGAGTGGGGACCATAAAATTCGCCACTCTGCCGTTTGTCATACTAACTAAAAGTCTACTACTAGATCTCATTCAAACACCGAAACTACACTCGATGCACTCAGACATGAAAAACTATTTTAAGTGCTTAATAAGTCCATACTTTGAAATATTAGAATGCAGCAATAAAACAGAAGATGAAACACATATTAATGCAAAGTTTTTTCTCAAACAGAATCATAGCAAAATGAAATAATCTACCCGGTAATGTTGCTACCACAAAGACAAAATTGTCGTTCAAGAACCAGCTGGGCAAGCAATTTGCAAGCACAAGATTCAAATAGATATATCATGCCTTAGTGGGAGGAGCTCAGGACTAGATGTTCAGTAAAATTCTATCAGACAAGATTGTTGGGTCAGCCCAAATTGATTTATAAGTCAGAAAGCGTGATAAGTTACAATAACCAATAAGGTATAGGGTATGATGAAGGAAGGCAGGAGGGGGACGTTGTCTAGTACACTGACTACCTCGCTCAATTACTCACTAAATCCACACTTAACTCACACTAAACTCACTAGGATCATCATATACGAACAACTTTGGGGAAATCTGAAGTCATCATATTCTCGATGTTTGCCCAGACACTGCATCAGAACGATCAGTTGACATTGAGGAAACTGAGTCAATAATAGTAGTAATTTTAGAAACAGATGGTTGTGATAGTCATAATGGAACTAGTGGCAACCTGAAGTAGAACTAATGACACAACGGTTCTGTGAGTGGTAGTGGAATAACACGAGTAGTTTAAGATAGAAGTTGTAGCCCATAACATCCATCCTGTTCCACATCTGTAAATTCCATGCCTTTTTTTTCCCAGTATCGTATAATATATTTCCCTCTCCCTCTGTTTACATGGCGGCCGTGGCCAGAAGAAACTGGCCTTGATTCATGCTCCGAGGTAATATACGATAGTCCTTAATCTAGGCAGACATAGATAGTACTTCTCGGCAGATAGCCTCAGTGTGGAATTCCAAGTTCTGTGCTATCTGTTTTTCCACCACGTACTCTCTCTCTCTCTCTCTCTCTCTCTCTCTCTCTCTCTCTCTCTCTCTCTCTCTCCCCTCTCTTGTTATCACCACCAACCAGGCCAGACGCTCGAAGCGTTGACTTATGGACAAACTTTTTTTGCCTTGAGGTTGTCGCTTGGGTGGCACACGTCCCTCAGCGATGAACCTCCTCACTTCGACGTTTCCAATAAACTATAAATTATTCCACACAGTATTTTCTCGAGGTCCGTGGAGCCCCGGCGCTAACCGTTCCACTGTGTTTGCCAAAGTACTTGTCAGTATATTTGTCACTGTATTGGCTGAAGTGTTTTCTGAATTTGTCAGTGCTTCTGACTGTATTTGTCATTCAGTTTGAAGGAGCGTTTTGTGCATTTGTCAGTGCTTGTGACTGTGTCCTGGCAGTGTATTTGTTTGGGAAAGCATAATTTTATTTCTCAGCTTCACTGTGTTCGTCAATACCAGAAATGTCTCTGTATTTATCAGTGTCTGGCAAAGTTTTTTTTTTTTCAGCGGATTTGATCAATGCAGTTCTTAATGCACTCTTAAATGTATTGTTTTATATAGTTTTATTTTTTAAACCTTGATCCGTAGATCAGTGAGAGAGAGAGAGAGAGAGAGAGAGAGAGAGAAGAGAGAGAGAGAGAGAGAGAGAGAGATAGAGAGAGAGAGAGAGTGTTCGGATCAACCAAAAAGGAACCGGGTTCAATACCATTTCGAGGTGAGTTGTATGAACATGTAATTCTTGCACGAAAAGTCTATTTCCACCTTGATCGTCTAGCACTTATTTGGTTCCCAGATGTTAACCAACTGTTGCGGGTCCAGCTTGGCATTCTTGGGTTAGAGTCCGGGTTAATAACCTGCCTGGGTTAATGACCCGCCTGGGTTAACCCGGAGAAAGTCTTCTTAAACAACTTTGTGCGTCTATTTGTCATCAGGTTTGTTAATTTTAAAAGGTATTTGTTGGAAGAAAAAAAAACAAAAAGTAGAAGAAAGACAGAAGGAAGGCAAATGAAAAAAGATAGAAGAAAGAAGAAAGAAGAGAGAGAGAGAGAGAGAGAGAGAGAGAGAGAGAGAGAGAGAGAGAGAGAGAGAGAGAGAGAGAGAGAGAGAGAATATCAGGTGGGGCAAAATTTCCCGTATTTTCGGACCATAATTTACGCAGCTGTGACGTAAATACTCACGGGAGACATGAACCAGATTTGTACACACTCATTCATCAGCAAATATTAGGCAGCCCACTCCAGCAATGGCCCGGAAATCGAGTTATCGTATACACTAACGTGACATGCACAATTAAGTTGAATATTACCCATAAAAACGCAACCGACATGCCATAGTAATTACTCTTTTATGATGCCATATTGACTTACGTTCGTATCTCAACATCGCGCCATGGAAACGATGTTAAAATCTTCTGTAAAACATCTGTTGATTTTGTGGGTAATTTTTTTATCTGCGTCTTCAGATGCTATAATTCCAAACTTCTATTTTATATTTGTCTCAACAATGCAGAAAATCTCAGGCAAAAATTTTAGCGACTTGCTAGACATTCAATAATATATATATATATATATATATATATATATATATATATATATATATATATATATATATATATATATATATATATATATATATATATATATATATATATATATATATATATATATATATATATATATATATATATATAGGTTCAGGTTAAGGTTAAGGTTAGTCAGGAAATAGGACAAGTGTTTCCTGACGCGGGTCTTAGTCAGATGATGACCCGCCGTTGGAGGTTTTGGATTTCTGACTGAGGCCTTCCGCTGGCTTACCGGTCCACCCCTTTAAAAATTATGATCATAGTTATAACCATTTTTAGTTTTTAAAAAAATATTGGATCTTTTGGTTTGCCTTAAGGACGTTAATATTTTTTATGCTCAAGATCCTATTAATCCGTACTCTCCTCTTCCTATCTCTTCCTAAAAACCTTTGCGATTTTTTTTAAACTATTTTCCAATTTTTTTTTTTTTTTTTACACAAATCAATTTTGCAGGCTAAAAGCCGTCATTCTCAGCTTATTTCAAAGTCCAGCTCTATCTAAGGTATATTACCACCCCCAGGATGCGACCTACACCAGTCGACTAACACCCTGGTAGTTACTGCTAGGTGAACAGGGGCAGCAGGGGTAAGGAAACATATCGATAGTTTCCACCCTTGTCAGAGATCGAACCACGGACCCTTAATATGTGAGATGATTGCGTTGCCAACTGAGCCATGGAATTTTTCCAGTGTTGTCCAATCTACCAGTGTTGTCTTCGGATCTACATTGTGCTACATTAGAGGAAAAAACTCCATCTAATATAATAGTTGCTGTTCAAGATTCACCCTTACTAAAGGCGACACGAACCTCTCTATTGTCCCTCTATCATTTGCGATTTCACATGGTCCTCGTCCTGGCACTGACCTGATCTGCCCCTGTGACCTCTCGTAGTATCCCAGACATGTCTGTTGTTTAGGGTATTCTTTTGCCTTCTCTTGATAACCGTTTTTCTGAGTATTACGACTATTATCCATGCTATCAGCTTGTCATTGCTTCTCTTGAATGTTACAGACACAGGTTATCTTTCTTGGTGATAAAGGCAGTTCGTTTGTCGCTCGTGATTATGAGGATTACTTCTGAAAGACCCAGTTCTCACTCTCTGACTCTCCAACTTACACTCCTGTTTCCAACCTTCTGGATCGCATCAAGAGGACTTCCAGCCTCAAATTGCACACATTCTCTTCTCTCTCTCTCTCTCTCTCTCTCTCTCTCTCTCTCTCTCTCTCTCTCTCTCTCTCTCTCTGAACTCCGCCTTCCTGGCTTTGATCTTGTGAAGCACTTCTGGGATAGCCATTTCATTCTGTCTTATGTCTATGATCTTCGTGAAATTCATAAATATGGTGTTCCTCTACGCCTCATTATTTCCTCTTGAGGTTCTGTCTCTCATTCTCTTGTCTACTGGCTTCACAAACTCTCGCTCCTTTTCTTGTTTTTTTTTGTCAGGAACATTTCCGTCACAATGTAGACATCAGTGAGGAAGTTCAATTACACCTTGACCTGCAAGATGCAAAATCTTGATATGCAAAGTCACTCTTATTAACGTTCCTCTTAGTGTTGTTCTTTCTTTTCTCAGAGAGAAGACCAGTGGCTACTTCGTTTCCATATTCCTATTCCTGTCTTCCTTTTATTTGTTACTATATAGATTTTTTAATTTATTTTCCTTCCAATGTAACAACTGTTATCAAACTTTTTTGTGTTATTATCGGCTCCTCGATAACCCTTTTACTTAATCTTCACATTGGAAGCTTCAAAACTGATTTACATCCACGTACTGAAGTACGTTCCTTTTCTCCTCATTTGGTATGTAGATGATGTATTCTCTCTTTGGCCCCATGATTATTGTGTCTTCAGAGTTTCTTGCTGCTTTAACGATCGTCCTCCATCTCCCAAGTTTAAAGGGCACGTAAGTCTTCTAATAACATGTTTATTTTTCCACTATAATCTACCTTGTTCATAATTACTATCGCATTTGCTTTGTCTGTTTCGTAAGGTGAAGTCCAGGATCTTTCCTTAATTCATGGTATAACTTAACAAATCTTTGATGACAATAGTGTTGTAGAGCTCTGAGAAAGCTCAGAGCTCAGGTTCCTTTTTTCCTTTCTTCTCTCTCACTCACTATCTGACACTGTAGTTTAGTTCCTTTCCAAATTGTGGGTTAGTTGTGAATTATTCCACCCACTGTATTGGGATTCATTCTTCATGGCAGCTCTAAGCTTCAGTATGTTACTCAGGTTTCGGGCAGTAAACCCCTTAATGTTTTAACCGGCGTTTAGTTATTGTAATAACATTGAAAAATAATACGTAAGTTACGGTGGCTATAATTTCAAGTAACTCCTCCGCCAACGCTCCCGGTGTCAAAACTGATAAAATATTCTCGAGCACAGATTTCCCGGACTATTGATATTCTATACACCCGGACCAGCCAGACTTATGTCCGTGGCTCACATCTTGATCGCCTGCCCTAACCAGCCCCTCCGTCCGTCCGTCCGCCCGATCCCACCCGCGTTCCCGTCCACCCGCCAGTCTGCCCTTCTTTCCGGCAGTAAGCCCTCACACCCGCCAAGCCTCATTCCCTCTCGGCCGCCCACAACCACACCATCTTCATGACTGTAGTTCGCCCCTCACTAGTTATTCATGAAGTTACTCGTGGTTACAAATGTGTGTTTGAAGGTGGGAGGGGAGGGATGGCCTGGAATATTACAGGTCTTGGGGGTCCCCAAAAGGTTTTGACAGGTCTGACAGGTCTAAAGGTCTTGACAGGTCTAAGAGTTCCGAAGGGATGTGACAAGTCTGGAGTTCCAGCTGGTTTTGACTGGTTAGGGGCACCCAGATTTTAAAAGGTTTGGAGGCCGAATGTGATTTTGACAGGTTTAGGGAACCCTTGTCATCTTAAAAAGTCTTGACAGGTCTGGCGGTCCCAGCTTTTTTTGACAGGTGACTGCAAGCTTTCAAAGACTTTTGATGCGGTCATGACGTGTTCTTGCCAGCAGAGTTACAGGAGTGGTAGAGGACTAGTTAGCTTAAATTGACATAACTTTGATGAGTTTCTAGAGCCTTCTACTCCCGAAGTCCGGCCATGAGTAGGCTCGTCTGGTGTTAGCCTGGTCAACCAGGCTGTTGCTGCTGGAGGTCCGCAGCCCTACATATCCATCTGGCACCTATAATAATAATTAATAAATTAATATCTTTATTTCTAAAAGTACAAGGTATACAGGTCTAGCTGACATTAATGACATACTACTATATAGAAAGTCTCTTGTTATGCAGAGCATTTCGGGCAAATTAGGTCAATTTTGTCCCAGGATGCGACCCACAACAGTCAACTAACACTCAGGTACTCACTTTTACTGATGAGTGAACATGGACAACCGGTGTAAGGGAACACGCCCAATTGAATCGCCGGGAATCGAACCCAGACACTCAGCGTGTGAAGCGAGAGCTTTTGCCACCAGGCCACGGCCACCTGGTGATGTTACTTGCCTAGTTTCCTCTTGAGGACTTCTACGCTTGTTCAAGCAATGTTTCTGATATCTTCTGGTAAGATATTGAATAATCTGGGGGCCACTGATGTTGATACAGTGTTCCCTTATTGTGCCCATCGCACCCCTGCTTTTCACCGGGTTTATTTTGCACTTCTTCCGGGTATATATTATCATGTATCTTTCTCTCTCTCCTCCGCTCCAGTAAATACATATTTAAGACTTTAAGGCGTTCCCAGTAATTTAAATGCTTTATTGGCTCTGTGTGAGCTGTAAACGATCTCTGTATTTGTTCCAGCTCTGATATTTCTCCTGCTCTGAACGGGGCCGTCAGCACTGAGCAATATTCTAAATGAGGCTGGCATTGGTTAAACTAGGTTAAGTAAGGAGTGCAGTGGAAGAAGTGGAATGGCCACAGAGGTGGAATGGAACAAAGGTAGACTTCCATTAGTTACAGAGGTACAGTGTCAGCAGAGGTGAACCGCAAGTCACTCGTCAAACGCAAACATTTTCAAAACGTCTCACTGCAAAGAAACAGACAAAGAGCAAAGAACCTTGCTGACAAAGAACAGAGAGCCTCGCTGACAAAGAACAGAGAGCCTCGCTAACAAAGAGCAGAGAGCCTCGCTGACAAAGAACAGAGAGCCTCGCTAACAAAGAGCAGAGAGCCTCGCTGACAAAGAGCAGAGAGCCTCGCTGACAAAGAGCAGAGAGCCTCGCTGACAAAGAGCAGAGAGTCTCGCTGACAAAGAGCAGAGAGCCTCACTGACATAGAGCAGAGATAACCTTGCTGATATAGAGCAGAGATAACCTCGCTGACATAGAGCAGAGAGCCTCGCTGACAAAGAGCAGAGAGCCTCGCTGACATAGAGCAGAGATAACCTTGCTGATATAGAGCAGAGATAACCTCACTGACAAAGAGCAAAGAGCCTTGCTGATGAGCAGTTCAAAGTTACCTGAAGACACACACACACACACTCACCTTAATTAAAATCATCACTCTTGTATATATAAATACAATTTTTTGTTTTGACCGCTCAGGTACTGGGAAGTCTGAATGCTCAATTAATTTTTGCCCTGTGCCAAGTCTCCCTGCCTGGACGGGAACACCTCGTCCTATACCGTACTTTAAAACAAATTTGCCAGCAAGGCTAAAAAGTCTGTTTTTTTATGGGGAAATTTAGACTTTTAGGTTCTTGAGGACGGAGGTTAGAGGAAGTGGAAGAGAGAGAGAGAGAGAGAGAGAGAGAGAGAGAGAGAGAGAGAGAGAGAGAGAGAGAGAGAGAGAGAGAGAGAGAGAGAGAGAGAGAGAGAGAGAGAGAGAGAGAGAGACAGAGAGAGAGAGAAAGAGAGAGTGAGAGAAAGAGAGAGAGGTGGGTTCAGGCGTCATATATCTAACTCTCACGCGGGTATTAGGCGCAGTTCACCATTATGATGAAACATGGGAGTGGAATTGTAGTGAAAATAGAGCGGAAAGTGTCAGCAACACTGCCACCATTACCACCACCGTCAGCAACACTGCCACCATTACCACCACCGTCAGCAACACTACCACCACCCCCACCACCGTCAGCAACACTGCCACCATTACCACCACCGTCAGCAACACTACCACCACCCCCACCACCGTCAGCAACACTGAGCCACTACCGTCAGTAACACTGCCACCACTACTACCGTCAGCAACACTTTACCACCACCATTACCACTATCAAACCATAATTACCACCATTACCGTCAGCAACACTGCCACCACTACCACCACCGTCAGCAACACTACCACCACCGTCAGCAACACTACCACCACCCCTACCACCGTCAGCAACACTGCCACCACTACCACCACCGTCAGCAACACTACCACAACCGTCAGCAACACTACCACCACCCCCACCACCGTCAGCAACACTGCCACCACTACCACCACCGTCAGCAACACTACCACCACCCCCACCACCGTCAGCAACACTGAGCCACTACCGTCAGTAACACTGCCACCACTACTACCGTTAGCATCACTGCCCCAACCACCACTACTACCGTCAGCAACACTTTACCACCACCATTACCACTATCAAACCATAATTACCACCATCACCGTCAGCAACACTGCGACCACAACCACCACTACTATCAGGAACGCTTCCAGCACCGTCAGCAACACTACTACCACCGTCAGCAACACTACTACCACCATCAGCAACACTACTACCACCGTCAGCAACACTACTACCAACGTCAGCAACACTACTACAACCTTCAGCAACACTACTACCACCGTCAGCAACACTACTACCAACGTCAGCAACACTACCAACGTCAGCAACACTACTACCACCGTCAGCAACACTACTACCACCGTCAGCAACACTACTACCACCATCAGCAACACTACTACCACCGTCAGCAACACTACTACCACCGTCAGCAACACTACTACCAACGTCAGCAACACTACTACCACCGTCAGCAACACTACTACCAACGTCAGCAACACTACCAACGTCAGCAACACTACTACCAACGTCAGCAACACTACTACCACCGTCAGCAACACTACTACCACCGTCAGCAACACTACTACCAACGTCAGCAACACTACTACCACCGTCAGCAATACTACTACCAACGTCAGCAACACTACCACAATCAATATGACAATTATTGACAAATGTCTTACTTTGTTGTGACAGCCACAACATAACCAACAACAACAATAATAATAATTGTAATAATAATAATAATAATTATAATAATAATAATATTAATCATTATAATAATGAGAATAATGATATTGGTAATTGTTTTCTCTGTAATGTGAAAGTATTCGTTAGACAGAGATATGATGTCAACATGATTTTTTTTAACATATTTATAGATGTTTTTGTAAAAAAATATGAATGCTAGGGTTTTGGGGAGAGGTGAGGGACTCAATGATGATGGCGAGTCTGGTATGGAGTGAGTTTTTATCGTTGGGGCTCTTATGGGAGAGTCTGAAGAGAAGTTGCAAAAGTATATAGGAAAGAGCAAGGTGTTGAAATTATCAAAAAATATAGGAAATAAATTATTGGATTGGAGGGAGAATGTATGGCAGAGATGAGGTGAACACTAGAATTGACGGATGGTGGTACATTGAGGCATTATGGAGACAGAAAACTTTATCTATGAAGGTAAAACGGCGCTGTACCATAGAATAGTGGAACCAGCACTGTTGCATGGGTGTGAAGTTTAGGTTATAAATGTTGCAGCGAAGAGGAGGTTGGTGGCAGTGATGTCGTGTCTGAGGGCAATGTGTGGTGTGAATATTATGCAGATAATTCGGAGTTTGGAAATTAGAAGGAAGTGTTGTGTTACCAAAGGTATTATTTGGAGGACTTAGGAGTGGTTGTTGAGGATGTCTAGGAGTTTGTATAAATCTGGGGGTGGAAGGAGGAGGGATAGAGGCAATCTTAGGAAAAGGTGGAGGGAGGGGGTAAAGGAGATTCTGAGTGCTTGGGCTTGGACATTCATCAGGCTTACACCAGAGTGTTAGATAGGAATGAGTGGATGCAAGTTGTTTTTATGACTTGACGTGCTGTTGGAGTGTGAGCAAAGTAATATTTATGAAGGGATTCATTGGAAACCGGTATGCTGGACTTGAGTCCTGGATGTGGGACGTACAGTGCCTGCACGCTGAAGGAGTGTTAGGGATGTTGAGGTTCGGAGTGTCATCTGAACTGTAATGTCAGCGCGTTTCTGGGAGACGGCCGGAGAGTTGATGCAACAAAAACAATAATAATAATAATAATAATAATAATAATAATAATAATAATAAAAATAAATTTACATTGATAACATAGGCGTCCATGCAGTCGATACACAAACACGAGCCATTAATCACAGACGTTCACAGAATGCATACAGCCAGAAGTATGTATGTATTTCAGTGTATATGCACCGAGAGGTGTGTATGTCTCTCGAAGTATATACATTGAGATGTGTGTATGTCTCTCTATCTATGTACACAGAGTTCACTTTTAAGCCCCATCTCGAGGATTAACGTATTTTTGACTAGTGGGTGAACCGTGTAGTTGATGGTCTTTAAACCCAATTGGCCAACCAACTAATCGACGCCGCCCACAAATGATCAAACGCGCCATCAACCACTGATGCACAAACAAAAGCATCAATCGTCTATGTACGGGTCGAAACACAAACACACACAAACACTCACACCCACGCCCAAAACAGCTTCTGGCCTCCCAACCATCACACCAACAGCTTCCCCATACCTCTACCACTACTCTCGTCTCTTCTGACATTACCCTCTCACCCATTCCCCCATTTCTCTTGTTCCTCCATAATATTATTTCCGCTTTATTTCTGAAGCAGTTTGCATACTAGTGTTCATTGTGTAACGCTCGCTGAACAGTGGGTAGGCCAATTGAGTAATGAGTATACCAACTAAGTAATGAGTATACCAACTAAGTAATGAGTATACCAACTAAGTAATGAGTATACTAACTAAGTAATGAGTATACTTACTGAGTAGCTAGAATACAAAATGAATAATGAGTATACCTACGATTAAAGAGCATTCCTACAGAATAATGAGCATACCAACTGAGTAATGAGTATATCACGTGAGTAACTGATAACAGTGTGCCCATTACACTCACTGAGTAATGGGAACACTCGCTGTGCAATCGATATTCGTACTATATAATGGGTATGGCCGCTAAGTAGTGGGTTTACACAATATATAATAAATGTATCCACTATTCAATGGATATATCCGCTATGTAATGGGTATATCCACTACTGAAGGTTTACCCATTATGGTATGTGTATACTCAATACGTAATGGATTGAGTATACATATACCATACGTAATGGGTATGCTGAATATGTAATGGGTGGACCCACAGTGTCATGGGGGCTTAAAGGCTACCTGTCACCGTCAAAATTTCCACCCATCGATGTTAATATTATTTTTTTTTGACTGAGTTTATAGGGGGTTGGAAACGGGTGGCAGAGTTTATGGGGGTTGAAATGGGTGGCGGAGTTTAATCTCATGTTGGGGTATTGAACATTTCAGTCTCATTCCAGTCCGCTGGCTTGGCCTGTTTCTCTTTTTTTTTGTGCTGGGGGATTGTAGAGGTGGGGGTTATATGAGTATATTTCAGGTTTGAAGCGATCTCTCTCTCTCTCTCTCTCTCTCTCTCTCTCTCTCTTCTCTCTCTTGAATAGACGACAAACTAAATGTTAATGGTTTACGTTGAGAGTTTTGAGGTTACAAACGCACAAATATCAAGAGACGGCTCCTCAAATGTGGGTCAGTTGTGGCTCCCGCTATAGCGTTAGATTTAACCCGGAGAAAATTTCTCTTTTTTCATTATTTCCCAGAGCGGAGAGGAAATTCCTGGCCCCTCTGTTCGATGCCGCACCCTGAGCATAGACGCTAAAACTACAGTGGAGAACTAATTTTTAGAGGGAGGGGAAACTACATTTTGTTTTAATTGATTCTGATTAATTTATGTGAAGTTATAAAGAGACGTGTTGGTCAGTAGTAAGTTTTGCTGCCACCAGAGAGCAGTGTTCCTACTTCCTGTAGTAAGTTTTGCAACCACCAGAGAGCAGTGTTCCTACTTCCTGTAGTAAGTTTTGCTGCCACCAGAGAGCAGTGTTCCTACTTCCTGTAGTAAGTTTTGCAGCCACCAGAGAGCAGTGTTCCTACTTCCTGTAGTAAGTTTTGCTGCCACCAGAGAGCAGTGTTCCTACTTCCTGTAGTAAGTTTTGCTGCCACCAGAGAGCAGTGTTCCTACTTCCTGTAGTAAGTTTTGCAGCCACCAGAGAGCAGTGTTCCTACTTCCTGTAGTAAGTTTTGCTGCCACCAGAGAGCAGTGTTCCTACTTCTTGTAGTAAGTTTTGCAGCCACCAGAGAGCAGTGTTCCTACTTCCTGTAGTAAGTTTTGCTGCCACCAGAGAGCAGTGTTCCTACTTCCTGTAGTAAGTTTTTACTGCCACCAGAGAGCAGTGTTCCTACTTCCTGTAGTAAGTTTTGCTGCCACCAGAGAGCAGTGTTCCTACTTCCTGTAGTAAGTTTTGCTGCCACCAGAGAGCAGTGTTCCTACTTCTTGTAGTAAGTTTTGCAGCCACCAGAGAGCAGTGTTCCTACTTCCTGTAGTAAGTTTTGCTGCCACCAGAGAGCAGTGTTCCTACTTCCTGTAGTAAGTTTTGCTGCCACCAGAGAGCAGTGTTCCTACTTCCTGTAGTAAGTTTTGCTGCCACCAGAGAGCAGTGTTCCTACTTCCTGTAGTAAGTTTTTACTGCCACCAGAGAGCAGTGTTCCTACTTCCTGTAGTAAGTTTTGCTGCCACCAGAGAGCAGTGTTCCTACTTCCTGTAGTAAGTTTTGCTGCCACCAGAGAGCAGTGTTCCTACTTCCTGTAGTAAGTTTTTACTGCCACCAGAGAGCAGTGTTCCTACTTCCTGTAGTAAGTTTTGCTGCCACCAGAGAGCAGTGTTCCTATTTCCTGTAGTAAGTTTTGCAGCCACCAGAGAGCAGTGTTCCTACTTCCTGTAGTAAGTTTTGCTGCCACCAGAGAGCAGTGTTCCTACTTCCTGTAGTAAGTTTTTACTGCCACCAGAGAGCAGTGTTCCTACTTCCTGTAGTAAGTTTTGCAGCCACCAGAAAGCAGTGTTCCTACTTCCTGTAGTAAGTTTTGCTGCCACCAGAGAGCAGTGTTCCTACTTCCTGTAGTAAGTTTTGCAGCCACCAGAGAGCAGTGTTCCTACTTCCTGTAGTAAGTTTTGCAGCCACCAGAGAGCAGTATTCCTACTTCCTGTAGTAAGTTTTGCAGCCACCAGAGAGCAGTGTTCCTACTTCCTGTAGTAAGTTTTGTTGCCACCAGAAAGCAGTGTTCCTACTTCCTGTAGTAAGTTTTGCTGCCACCAGAGAGCAGTGTTCCTACTTCCTGTAGTAAGTTTTGCTGCCACCAGAGAGCAGTGTTCCTACTTCCTGTAGTAAGTTTTGCTGCCACCAGAGAACAGTGTTCCTACTTCCTGTAGTACGTTTTGCTGCCACCAGAGAGCAGTGTTCCTACTTCCTGTAGTAAGTTTTGCTGCCACCAGAGAGCAGTGTTACTACTTCCTGTAGTAAGTTTTGCAGCCACCAGAGAGCAGTGTTCCTACTTCCTGTAGTAAGTTTTGCAGCCACCAGAGAGCAGTGTTCCTTCTTCCTGTAGTAAGTTTTGCTGCCACCAGAGAGCAGTGTTCCTACTTCCTGTAGTAAGTTTTGCAGCCACCAGAGAGCAGTGTTCCTACTTCCTGTAGTAAGTTTTGCTGCCACCAGAGAGCAGTGTTCCTACTTCCTGTAGTAAGTTTTGCTGCCACAAGAGAGCAGTGTTCCTACTTCCTGTAGTAAGTTTTGCTGCCACCAGAGAGCAGTGTTCCTACTTCCTGTAGTAAGTTTTGCTGCCACCAGAGAGCAGTGTTACTACTTCCTGTAGTAAGTTTTGCTGCCACCAGAGAGCAGTGTTCCTACTTCCTGTAGTAAGTTTTGCTGCCACCAGAGAGCAGTGTTCCTACTTCCTGTAGTAAGTTTTGCTGCCACCAGAGAGCAGTGTTCCTACTTCCTGTAGTAAGTTTTGCTGCCACCAGAGAGCAGTGTTCCTATTCCTGTAGTAAGTTTTGCAGCCACCAGAGGGCAGTGTGTTTGATGCCGGGTTAGTGTCGCAGTTCAGTTAGTGGAAGTAGAAAGGCAGAGGATAAAAACACACAACCCGCACATCTAAAAAAAAAAAGAGAGGAGCTTACGCCGACGTTTCGGTCCGACTTGGACCATTTAGAAAGTCACTTTGTAGATGGTCCAAGTCGGACCGAAACGTCGTCGTAAGCTCCTCCCTTTATATGTTGCGGGTTGTGTGTGTTTTGTTCCAGTCACGGTATTGTGCCTTTTTTTGTTATTTATTGAAAGACAGAGAACTTTCCGTTTCCACTGAAACTACAACACCGAGCCCAGCGATACCTCGACACCCCAGTGAACCTCGACACCCCAGCCCAGTAAAACCGCTACACCCAACTCCAGCAGAAGGCCGCGCAGACCAACTAACTGACATTAGTACAAATCCCATAGATTTCGAAAAAGAAATGGACAACATGCCCACTCACTCAGCACCTGGACCAGATTCATGGAATGCTTTATTTATAAAGAAGTGCAAAGTACCATTAGCAAGAGCCCTTAGTGTTCTTTGGAGAAAGAGCTTAGATCTAGGTGAAATACCGGAGGCCTTAAAGAGTGCAGACATAGCTCCTTTGCATAAGGGAGGTAGTAGAGCACTAGCTAAAAATTACAGACCAGTAGCCCTAACTTCTCACATCATAAAAATCTTTGAAAGAGTGATGAGACGGCAGATTACAAACTTCATGGACCAGCACAACCAACAGAACCCGAACCAGCATGGCTTTAGAGCGGGACGATCATGCCTGTCACAGCTGCTGAACCATTATGACAGAATTACGGAGGCATTGGAAGACGACCAAAACGCAGATGTGATTTACACAGATTTTGCAAAGGCGTTTGACAAATGCGATCATGGAGTGATAGTGCACAAAATGAGGGCCATAGGCATTACTGGGAAGGTAGGCAGATGGATTTTTGAGTTCCTAACACACATAACACAAAAAGTAGTAGTGAACAGGGCAACATCCAGCATCAGCGAGGTCAAAAGCTCAGTGCCCCAAGGCACTGTCCTGGCACCTCTGCTGTTTCTCATCCTCATAGCAGACATAGATAAAAACACCCAGCACACTTTTGTATCATCATTTGCAGATGACACTAAAATAAGCATGAAAGTCACTACGGTAGAGGACACTGAAAAATTACAGAAGACATAAGCAGGGTCTTCCAGTGGGCAGTGGAGAACAACATGACGCCTTCAAGTCT
>WNWK01014292.1:0-12500 GCA_009830355.1 Cherax destructor | reverse complement strand
GCAAGCATGTGTGAGCGTGTTAGATAGGAGTGAATGGAGACGAATGGTTTTTGGGACCTGACGATCTGTTGGAGTGTGAGCAGGGTAACATTTTGTGAAGGGATTCAGGGAAACCAGTTAATTGATTTAGTTGGACTTGAGTCCTGGAAATGGGAAGTACAATGACTGCACTTTAAAGGAGGGGTCTGGGATAGTGACATTTGGGATGGACTTATTCTCAGCTGTCGTATCTGAGCTCCTCTGCAAAGACAGTGATTATGTATGAGTGAGGTGAAAGTGTTGAATGATGATGAAAGTATTTTCTTTTTGGGGATTTTCTTTCTTTTGGGTCACCCTGCCTCGGTGGGAGACGGCCGACTTGTTGAAAAATATATATATATATATATATATATATATATATATATATATATATATATATATATACATAGTTCCTTGATAATGTGAGTAGTCACGAAAGCGCTTGGAATTCTTCTATTTTTCATAGTGGTTGTTTTGCATATATATATATATATATATATATATATATATATATATATATATATATATATATATATATATATATATATATATATATATATATATATATATATATATATGCCGAATAAGTAAAACTAGTCAATTAGCAAGAACTCATATATTCTATTCTATTCTATGTGATTTGCCGGTATGGATCCCGGCCCGGGTCTCTTCCAATTTGGTGACCCGGTATCGGCTCCCTGTAGGGAAGTGTTATGTATCGACGTTAAAGGTACATGTACTCACCTAGTTGTGGTTGCAGGGGTCGAGTCATAGCTCCTGGCCCTGCCTCTTCACTGGCCGCTACATGTGTGGCATTCCTTTGGTGGGAAGAGTGGGTCCTCTCCGAATCTATGGACAAACGACGTCCCAAAAGGTAGGTTGCTCAACTCATATATATATATATATATATATATATATATATATATATATATTTTATATATATAAAAAAATATAAAAATATATATATTTTTTTATATATTTTTATATATATATATTATATATATATATGGAAATAAATGGTATGAAATACCGACAGAGTTTCATTGTGTTATTTCATACCATATATTTCATATATATATATATATATATATATATATATATATATATATATATATATATATATATATATATATATATATATATATATGCCGAATAAGTAAAACTGGTCAATTAGCAAGAACGCATTTAAAATTAAGTCCTTTCTAAAATTTTCTCTTATACGTTTATAGATATATATTTTTCATTTATGTTAATGTAAAAATTAATATTTTTTTATGAAAAGAACCTTAGAAAACACACCTAACCTTATAATAGCAGGTGCAATTTAATTTAGCTTAATCCAGCTAAATATATTTTATATAGTTTACAATAATTTAATAATAAATAAACACAGTGAAATATATATTTTTTCGTTACGTTCAGAACGATTTTTGCGAAATTATTGTTGCTATTTAAGCCATAATCGCAAGTTTTTCTTATTCGGCACAAATATGTAAAGCTTGCCATACCGGCAACTCACATAGAATAGAATAGAATATAATAGAATAGAAAGCTTGCGATTCCCAAGTTAACGTAACTTGTGAATTTCCCCAAGTTAACGTAATTGAAAGGGCTTAAACATTACAAACATCACCACTAACACAGCCAACTCCACCACCACCACTAGCACCGCCAGAACCACCGCCATCCCAGCCCCCTCTGTAAAAGAAAATCGCTGGGCTGCTGTGGTAAACTCCAGCCAGATGCATAAAGACATGTATCTGTTGAATACTGAATAAGCATTCGTAAGTTGAATCATTCAGTATTTCACAAGTGAAGGATGGAGCGTTAGTTGTGACGGTCGCCACTGACTTAATGTTTACACGCTGAGACACAGAGTGTTCTCTCTCTCTCTCTCTCTCTCTGTGTCTCTCTTTGTTCTTGGTTCTCGGCTCTTGGTCCAGTCCTCTTCACATTTCACATTTATCTCAAGGTAGAGCCTGCAATTAAGACAGCAGAGTTTGCAAATGTTCAACAGCCATAGTAGAGTGTTAGTGTATCCAGAGTGATCTGGAGAGGTTGGCACTGTGGTCGGAGACGTTCACATTGAAACTCATGCTTATCGTGTACAAAATAATACATTTTGAGTATAGAAGTCTCAAAATAAATACAAAAGGCTTGCCTAGAAATTTTCGGAAAGAAGAGAAAACAAAGACCTTTGGGTAATCATATCGCAACGACTGCAAAGATAACTGTTAAGTTTCAGAGGTACAAACGTCGTGCATAAAGCACCAAACCCATGCTGATTGTAATGCAATAGTCAGACCGTATCTTGACCTGCCCTCTACCTATTGGTCTCCAAATTTCACAAAAGACGAAGATATACTGGAGATGGTACAGGGTACAGCTTCCACACCTGTACCTTCGCTCCCAAAGAATCCTTATGAAGGAAGATGCAAAACAGTTTCCCTTTTCTGTCTCATGAATATGAGACTCCGCGGAAATCTCATTCAAGCTTTTAAGATATTGAACGGCTTCTATACAGAGAAACAAGAACAGCTGTTTGAAAAACAAGAACAACTGTTTGAAAAACAAGAACAGCTGTTTGAAAAACAAGAACAGCTGTTTGAAAAACAAGAACAGCTGTTTGAAAAACAAGAACAGCTGTTTGAAGTGCCGTATGAGTCACTAACTAGAAATAATGGAATAAAATCTCAAACACGAAATTTTGAGAAGGATTTTTTTTTTTCAAACATAATTATAAGAGAATGAAATGAACCTTCCGCTAATTTTGAAAGCGAGAAAAATAGTGCGTTCAAGAACCAGCTGGTCAAATACTTTGAAAGTATAGGATTCAACTAGATACATCGACATTGTGTAGTGGGAGTTGCCAGAGCCTTCAGGACCACATGTTCAGTGTAAATATATCAGTAAAGACTGTTGGGTCGGCACGAAGTATTTTATATGTCATAAAACATGATAATATGTTAGAGTTACCAGCGAGGTAGAAGGTACGGTGAGGGAGGAAAGCAGTGAGGTAGAAGGTACGGTGAGGGAGGAAAGCAGCGAGGTAGAAGGTACGGCGAGGGAGGAAAGCACCGAGGTAGAAGGTACGGTGAGGGAGGAAAGCACCGAGGTAGAAGGTACGGTGAGGGAGGAAAGCACCGAGGTAGAAGGTACGGTGAGGGAGGAAAGCACCGAGGTAGAAGGTACGGTGAGGGAGGAAAGCAGCGAGGTAGAAGGTACGGTGAGGGAGGAAAGCAGCGAGGTAGAAGGTACGGTGAGGGAGGAAAGCAGCGAGGTAGAAGGTACGGTGAGGGAGGAAAGCAGCGAGGTAGAAGGTACGGTGAGGGAGGAAAGCAGTGAGGTAGAAGGTACGGTGAGGGAGGAAAGCACCGAGGTAGAAGGTACGGTGAGGGAGGAAAGCACCGAGGTAGAAGGTACGGTGAGGGAGGAAAGCAGCGAGGTAGAAGGTACGGTGAGGGAGGAAAGCAGTGAGGTAGAAGGTACGGTGAGGGAGGAAAGCACCGAGGTAGAAGGGTGAGGGAGGAAAGCACCAAGGTAGAAGGTACGGTGAGGGAGGAAAGCAGTGAGGTAGAAGGTACGGTGAGGGAGGAAAGCAGCGAGGTAGAAGGTACGGCGAGGGAGGAAAGCAGCGAGGTAGAAGGTACGGTGAGGGAGGAAAGCACCGAGATAGAAGGTACGGTGAGGGAGGAAAGCAGCGAGGTAGAAAGTACGGTGAGGGAGGAAAGCAGCGAGGTAGAAGGTACGGTGAGGGAGGAAAGCAGTGAGGTAGAAGGTACGGTGAGGGAGGAAAGCAGCGAGGTAGAAGGTACGGTGAGGGAGGAAAGCACCGAGGTAGAAGGTACGGTGAGGGAGGAAAGCACCGAGGTGGTGACTGCTGAAGAATGAAACACTTTAGCAACATTTGGGAATCTTTATTTAGGAAACGTGTCGCCAGACAGTGGCGAAACGTTCAGTCCATCAATATTCAGTGAAGGACTGATATATTCCAGACTGAGGGACTGATTATCTAAAACTCCTCCTCTTTTTCCACCGTTTTGGACTGATGAAGCCACTGTTTGGCGACACGTTTCCTAAATTAACATTCCCAAATATTGCACAAGTGTCTACTTCTTCAACTTATGGGTTTTGTAAACCATCTATCACATATTGACTGGTACACTAACTGCCTCACTCAATCCCCACTTAACCCCCACTTCCTAACCCACATGTACCATGATATACATTCATTAAATGAGACAATCTGAAGTCATCGGATTCCTGATGTTTGTTCAGCGACTGCCGAGGAACGACCTGTTCCGAGGAACGACCTGTTCCGAGGAAGGATTGTGTTAAGCAATCTTGTTTAAAAAAAATTCATGTATAAATTACTAAGAACAGGTGAAAGAGGATTTCCCATTGCCATAACAAACTTCTGAGTGTAAAACTCATCATTAAATACAAATTTTGCATCAACAATACAATAATAGTAGTAGTAATGGTAGAAGTTGAGGGTTGTGATACAACAAAACTGGTGTTAACTAACAGTAAAAATACCGTTACACGCAGCAAATAGCAATGGAGTGGATTTTCCAAGTCCTCTTGTTATCTGTCTTTCCTATGTACTCACAAGTACTCTCTCCCTCTCCCTCTTCCTTCCTTCCCACTATCCCTGAATCCCCCGCCTCTTCCTTCTCTCTCTCAATTCTTCTCTCCATCATCATCATTACTCAATTCTGACTGTTGTATGGCTTCTGAAGGCATGACACACTTCCCTCTTTCTCCTCAGGGAACGAAAGGCAGCGAGCTGGTTGAAGTACTTTAGGATTCTCGCCCACTTTGATTTCCGAGCAGCCGCTTTATAGCACACTCTGACTGCCTTGTAAACACGTTCGGGAGGAGTGTTCGTGTTTGTGACCATCAAGTATCTCACGGGGGGTTCAAGAGGTTCATATTTGTGAGCACCATTGAGAAGGCTTACACGGTAGTTCGATGGTTCATGAATCACGCCTAATCAGTCTACTGGAGAACCCGACTCCGTGTTTGAACCATGACTTCCGTGATGTTTGTAGATTATTATGTCGTCTGTGACTCTCAATATGTCATGTGTTTTGTTTGTAATGTTATTATCCTATACTGAGTCTAACAGTGTGACCCCTACTAGTTTAGCGCTTCTCCGTGAATGCAAGAATAATAATAATTATCGAAGCTACTGTATATTATAAATACATAAATTAATATATATATATATTATATATATATATATATATATATATATATATATATATATATATATATATATATATATATATATATATATATGCAAGACAACCACTATGAAAAATAGAAGAATTCAAGCGCTTTCGTGACTACTCACATTATCAAGGAACTATAAAAGGAAACATGACAAGAAGGCTTATAAAGGGGCAGAATACACCTCACAGTCACATCACACTAACAAAGACAACACCTCACAGTAGCGTAACATCGCACGACTCAGTGAAGAGAAACATAAGAAAGGACCTGAAACTCTTCCCAAGAATTAAGATTAGTCCAATTTATCATTAAATTCTTCCCAAATTTTATTAATTATAAATGAATCCAATTTATATAAACCAAAGAAATATTCATATTATTTTCAAAACTGCTTTTAATGAAACATGATTCTATTATATTCCTCTCAACCATGGACTTGCTTGATACAACCTTCTCAGCATTTTGAAAATCAATTGGATGGTTAAAGTCTCACATGAATAAATAGAGCATTATAATCTTGTCCAGTTCTAATGCTATATTTATGTTGTTTTAATCTTAGTTCAAGACTTTTACCAGTTTGACCATAATAAACTTTATCGCAATTTTACAGGGAATCTTATAGACACATCCGTCAGCATTTTGGGGGAATTTTTTATCAAACGTCTTTTACTGTATCAAGATTTTTAAATACCACTTTGATATTAAAATTCTTAAGAAAGGAAGGCATATCAACCAAGTTTTCATGGTAAGGGAGAACCAACATATTTTGGTTGAATAAGGTTGGTTGTCCCTTTTGGATTGTAAAAGTATTTCTAGCTATTTTAAAAGATTTATCAGTTATGTTTCTTGGATATTTTAAATCATTAGCTATTTCATAAATTTAGAGATTTCTTCATCTATGAACTCTGGACTACAAATACGTTCGTCCCTCACCTGACGTGTCTTGTGTACTTGGAACGTGTCTTGTGTACTCTCTGTGGACTGAACCATCTTTGCTGTGCTTCCGTTATTAGCTACCTGAGATTGGGTGATGGTTTCCCTCGACTACGAGCAGCTATATCTCCAACTTAAGGGGGAATTAACGGAAGCTAAAAGAGAAATTCAACGATTGAAGGGCATATGCAAGGATTATCCCCGGAACAATGTCGCCGATGATCAGACCAACGAATGGATGCCAGTCGGTTCTGAAGGGATGAAGCTGAAGTTGAAGAAGGTCCAGGAGACTGCTGTGAAAACCAGCAACTCTTTTTCCTTGTTATCAGACGAATGTGAAGACATACCAGCGATGACCATCTCTACAAAGACCGTCGAGAACGTCATGCACACCACCAGTCGAGGTAAGAACATTGTTTTAGTTGGGGATAGTCAGATTAAGTTTATGGATAGGGAATTTTGTCTAAAGGATAGGAATAGGAGGCAGAGGGTATGTTATCCAGGGGCTGGGATGCAGGATATTGTTAGCCGTCTGGACGACATCATGAGAGAAAATGGGAGCAATCCTATTATCTGTCTCAATGCTGGAGGCAACGATGTTGGCAGACGTAGGAGTGAGGAGCTGATTAGCAGCTATAGGTCAGCAATAGACAGAATTAGGAAGAAGGGTGGGAACCCTGTCCTATGTGGTGTTTTGCCAAGGAGGGGAGTTGGATGTGAATGGTTGTCCAGGGCAATTGGTGTCAAATGCCGGCTGGACAAATACTGTAAGGAAAATGCAGTAACATTCATTGACAACTGGGACCTCTTCTATGGCAGAAATGACATGTATGCCAGGGATGGGGTTCACTTATCTAGGTCTGGGGTGGGGGCACTGGCAACTGCAGTGGAGGTAGCTGTTAGGGCTTTAAACTAGAAAAAGTTAGTGGTATGGGTTATGGGGGGGGAACAGTGAAGTCCAAATGTAGTAAAGTTATAAATTCTAGGGGAACTAGTAATAGACAAAATAAGGTGGATATTGGAAAGTCAGTGGCACTAGGTGACAAGGACAGTAATAGGTATAGATGAAAAACAGAAATGGGCAGGAAGGGTAAAGAGAAAGGAGGGTCTTTAAGTGTATATTACACCAATAGTCGCAGTGCTAGGAATAAGATGGACGAGTTGAGATTAGTTGCAAGTATTGGTAATATTGATGTTTTTGCAATAACTGAGACATGGTTTAATATGAAAAATCGGGACATGCCTGCCGAATGTCACATTCAGGGTTTTAAATTGTTCCAAGTAGACATAAGTATCGGGAGGGGGTGGGGTGGCACTCTATGTCCGTGATCATTTAAATTGTTGCATAAAAACGGGTATAAAGTCTGAAATAACACATACAGAGTCTGTCTGGATAGAATTTTCAGAGGGGTGCGAAAAATTGATTTTAGGCGTGATTTACCGTCCTCCAAACTTAGATAGGGAACAAGGGAGATTACTTTGGGAGGAAATTGTTAAGGCCACAAGGCACGATAACGTAGTAATTCTAGGGGACTTTAACTTTAGTCAGATTGATTGGAATTTCTTGACAGGGAATTTAGAATCTAACGACTTTTTAGAAGTAGTTCAGGATTGCTTTTTGAACCAGTTTGTGACAGAACCTACAAGGGGAAATAATCTACTTGACTTGGTTCTGGCAAGCAAGGAAACCCTTGTTAATAATTTAGAAATTACAGAGGAACTCGGCTCAAGCGACCATAAGTCAATTAAATTTAGCATTGAATGGATGTATGATAGTAGGGATAATTCAATAACGGTCCCAGATTTTCGCTTAGCAGATTATAATGAACTTAGAGAACACTTATCAACTGTGGACTGGGGTGACGAAGAGAGGTATCAATATGACAGTTTTCTTAACACTATACAGGCTGCCCAAAGAACATTTATCCCGTATAAAGAAATTAGATCAAGTAGAAATGACCCAAAATGGATGAATAATAGGCTCAAGTATATTTTAGGCCAGAAGAGAGGAATTTATAGGTACATAAAAAGAGGTGAGGGTCATCTTATAAATCAGTATACTGACATTAAGAGGGACGTTAAAATGGGGATAAGAAAAGCTAAACGGGACTATGAAATTAAAGTTGCTAGGGATTCAAAAACTAACCCAAAAAGTTTTTCCAGGTTTATAGAACAAAAGTTAGGGATAAGATAGGTCCACTTAAAAATAACTCTGGGCATCTTACTGACAAGGAGAATGATGTGCTCTATTTTTAATAATTATTTTCTCTTGGTTTTCACGCAGGAAGATACTAATAACATCCCAGAATTTAATTTTTACAGAGGCCCAGAAGAAGATAAGTTATGTAATACTACAGTCACTAGTGAAATGGTTATGAAACAACTAGACCGACTGAAACAAAATAAATCGCCAGGTCCTGATGAGCTTTTTGCAAGGGTTCTTAAGGAATGCAAAATGGAAGTCTGTGAACCAATATCTAACATTTTTAATTTATCTCTTCAAACAGGTGTAGTGTCTGATATGTGGAAGATGGCTAATGTAATTCCTATTTTTAAAGCAGGGGACAAGTCACTACCGTCAAATTACCGCCCAATAAGCCTTACCTCAATTGTAGGCAAATTACTAGAGTCAATTATAGCTGATATTATTAGAAGCCATCTAGATAACCATAATTTAATTAATGATACTCAGCATGGATTCACGAGGGGCCGCTCCTGCCTATCTAATTTATTAACCTTCTTCAGTAAAGCTTTTGAGGCTGTTGATCACGATAAAGAATTCGATATTGTTTATTTAGACTTTAGGAAGGCTTTTGATAGAGTACTGCACCAGAGACTGTTAAAGAAAGTGGCAGCTTATGGCATTGGGGGAAAAGTGCTGTCATGGATCGAGTCATGGCTCACCAATAGGAAGCAGAGAGTGTGCATAAATGGGGTTAAATCCGAATGGGGACTTGTAACAAGTGGTGTTCCACAGGGATCAGTCTTAGGCCCATTGTTATTTATAATATATATCAATGACCTTGATATATATTATATATCAAGGGAATTACTAGTGATATGAGCAAAATACAAAAAAATACAAAATACAAAAAAATACGTAAATACAAAATACGTAAGATTTGCTGCATTTAGATAATGCTCATTTGTAAAAGTAGTCATAAATGTTGCAACAATCAAATATGAAGCTGATATTGGCCTAAGTTCGAACCTCACCCGTGGTATGGTTTGTTTGCAATCGTGTCATTACGATTTCGTGAGTCATATCTTGAATGTTTTGTACAAGCCATCCAAGAATTTTTATGTGCATTTCTTATGTACGGTTTCCAGCAAATTTCTCAATTTACGTTAGGTTAGATTAGGTTTAGTTAGGTTTGATTGTGATCTAATCATTAAAAAATTAACCAATTATGTTTTATTTATTGGCACTGTGGTATATTATAAGATAAATCTTAATTTTTGAAGCATGAACAGAAAACGAAACCTACCGTGTACACTACAAAATTCAGATAATCACTGTTAAGGCTCGTGAAACAGTCACCAATTTCACTTTGCAACAGTGAAATTCTGACTGTTAGGAGGATGGACTGCTTTTGTGACAGTGAATACTTTTATTTTCTTTGTAAGTTTCTCGTTTTGTGAATCATATATAATTTACCTGTAGACAGCCCCTGGGGTCACTGACCCCGCAGCCCAGTCCCAGACTTGGCCTCCCAGTTAATGGCCTCATCAATTAGGCTGTTGGAGGAAGGCGGGGAAGGGGAAGGGGGGGGGAAGCTTTTCACCCATGAGGGAGGAGGGGGTGGGGGTGCTAGTGACCTAGGAGGGAGGTGGTAGCATCACTGGAAGGGGTGCGTGATGGCAACACTACCTACATCCGCCCTACTTCTCATACATTCCACGCCCAGTCTTGGTTGTGTGCAAGTGTTCAGTGGAGACCTCTGGTGGCTGTCGGGTGCGATTATATTTTCACCACAATGGCGGATGGATACAGGCGCCGGGTGAACACCATTGGAATAGAGGTTCTTCAGGGAGCGGTTTATCCTTCCAATGTGAAGATATTACAGCCGGCCATTCTACGCGATACCCTGGGTGTTGATCACTCGGAATTATATGGCATTTCCCTGAATGGAGAGCGTCGGATCTTCGTCAAGTTTGCCTGTACAGCTGCATACAACAGGATTGTTGACAAGTGTTACGGGCCTAGCCGGTAAATCACTTAGAGGTAGTGCTTCTCGTAACAAAATTGAGAAAAGAACAGATCTAACTCGTAACAGGGCTCACATATGGAGGAAAAAGGAATCTTTCTAGTTTCAGTTAGTTTTATTAACAGTTTTAATAATTAATACTCATTTCGCACACTGAGTAAAACATATCATTAACCTTATTATCACTATAATAAGTTAAACATTCACAAACTGCTCCAGGCCGAGCGTTATTAGACTCTTTCACAACGAGTCAAAAGGTATATGTAAATATATGTACAGACACGTGCATTTTCCAAGCCTTAACACCACACTGAAGCAAATAACTGTTCCTTCTTGAGGATCCTTCTCTAGATAAGATTCTACAAACGGCATATCACTTAGGTTCATTCACTTATACTCATTGTCTTCAAGAGTTTTTCATCCGCCTATTCAGACCAATATGTTCATCCACCGTCTCAGATATATATTTTCACTATTCCAGGGCTTCCAATAACTCCTGGGCACTGGTGGGGGAAGAGTAGGGAGTCTTGAAGACAGATTCTCCACTAGTCCCTTCCTAGACCAGAGGAAGGTATGAACTAAACAAGACAAGGCTTTACCAGCCGACCTAAACTCGTTTGTAGCTCAAAGTGTCTGCTGGTACTTAACCAGCCGCACCAGCAGTTTAAATATTACAACATCCTACCTATGTACAAAGCTAAACAATTTGGGGCCAGATAATATTATAAAGTCGAGTAAATCCATTTTAGCTATTAATGGAAATACTCCTTAATATAATATTAAGTGAAAAAGCCAAAACAAACATTAATACACATCATTTCGTTCTAGAAATGAGCAAAGGGCGTAACACTCCTTCCCCACGACCAAAGGTCGCACTAAACAGAATATTAATAGCCCTAAATCTCCTACTACCTATAATAGAATATCTGGAATATGAACATAACAGTTGGTATATATTTCTCAGCCTTCAAAAATATCTCATATACTCTTGGTCTCCATATAGTCAGAGTGTTGTCCAGGAAGGAGACAGTGTAGACCATAGACATTCGCCTCAACTGAACTGGATTTTCTCACTGTCTTGAGTGGCATGAAGGCAGTGCTGTAGGCCGGACCTCCATAAGGTCACCCCAACTGGTCTTTAAACTTCATCCTTCATTACTAAACTGTAATTGGTATTACTCCCCCACATAACTGTAGGCGAAAAAACCGGAACTATTAGGCATAAATTAGAGCATTGACAGCGTAAAATCATACTAGTCTTAAGGACGGGACAATGCGTCCGCAATCACATTATATTTGCCCTTTATATGAAGAATTTTAATGGAAAAAGGCTGTAATCTAAGGGCCCATCTTTGTATTCTGGCATTCTTAGATTTCATGGTATTAATGAATGTTAAAGGGTTATGATCGGAGTATACCGTGATCTGGTGGGGAGATGTTCCCAAGTAAACTTCAAAATGCTCTAGGAGAGAACCAAGGCTAGGCTTCTTTTCAACAGTGGCATAATTTCTTTGGTGGGGCTTTAAGGTAGAGGAGTAATAGCAAATCGGATGAAGAAGATCAGAAGATTGGGACGTCTGCAGCAACACTGATCCAACAGCATAACTGCTGGCGTCTATATGTAACAAGAAAGGACAGTTAAAATCAGGGCTTTTCAACACTGGAGAAGAATTCAACAATCGCTTTAACCTGAAGATTATTATTATAATCAAATAGAAGCGCTAAACCACAGGGGTTATACAGCGCTGCAGGTTATTGTAGGATGCAGGGAGAGTGAGGTGTAAGAGGGAGATGGACGATTAGTAGGGTATGGAGTGCTAGATGACGGTGGGTAGTGCAGGGGAGGAGGGTAGCAAGAGATCGAGGTAGAAGGGACTGAGGAGGTGCTAGAGGTATAATCTTCAGAGTTTGTGTAGTAAGTCAGTTTCTGTCAAAAAGTCAACAAGAGTGTCAGGATTAAAGGAGGGTCCATCTGCAAGAAGGGAAGGTAAAGAAAGGGCCGCAGAGCGAAGACGTCGTTGAAGGTAAATTCTGCGTGCTCGTTGATAGAGTGGGCAGTCCAACAGGATATGTCGAACAGACACTGGAACCTGACAATGCTCA
>WNWK01014291.1:0-51867 GCA_009830355.1 Cherax destructor | reverse complement strand
CTGCATACTTGGCTCGCGTCCGGCTTCGGAGGAACTGGAGGAGATTCATAATCTTTGATATATTGTACCATTGTATTCATGTTTGTGTTTTCTATAAATGTATTTTGTCTATTAATAAAGCATTTATATGCAAAAAAAAATATATATATATATATATATATATATATATATATATATATATATATATATATATATATATATATATATATATATATATATCTGTCCTTGGAGGACAGATGGGCTAGTGACAGTATAGGAAATGGGGTAGAAGAGGTATGAGGTAATTTGAAGAATATAGTATTAGAGTGTTCAGCAGAAGATTGTTGTTATAGGAAAGTGGGTGCGGGAGGGAAGAAGAGCGATTGGTGGAATGATGATGTAAAGAGAGTAGTAAAAGAGAAAATGTTAGCATTTGAGAGGTTTTTACAAAGAAGAAGTGATGCAAGGCGGGAGGAGTATATGGAGAGAAAAAAAGAGGTTAAGAGAGTGGTGAAGCAATGTAAAAAGAGAGCAAATGAGAGGGTGGGTGAGATGTTATCAACAAATTTTGTTGAAAATAAGAAAATGTTTTGGAGTGAGATTAATAAGTTGAGAAAGCCTAAGGAAAGAATGGATTTGTCAGTTAAAAATAGGAGACGAGAGTTATTAAATGGAGAGTTAGAGGTATTGGGAAGATGGAGGGAATATTTTGAGGAATTGTTAAATGTTGATGAAGATAGGGAAGCTGTGATTTCGTGAATAGGGCAAGGAGGAATAACATCTTATAGGAGTGAGGAAGAACCAGTTGTGAGTGTGGGGAAAGTTCGTGAGGCAGTGAGTAGAATGAAAGGGGGTAAAGCAGCTGGGATTGATAGGATAAAGATAGAAATGTTAAAGGCAGGTTTTGGAGAGGTTAGTGTTTTTATTTAATAAATGTATGGAAGAGGGTAAGGTACCTAGGGATTGCCAGAGAGCATACATATAGTTCCTTTGTATAAAGGCAAAAAGGACAAAAGTGAATGTAAAAATTATAGGGGAATAAGTCTGTTGTGTTTACCTGGTAAAGTGTATGGTAGAGTTATTATTGAAAGAATTAAGAGTAAGACGGAGAGCAAGATAGCAGATGAACAAGGAGGCTTTAGGAAGGGTAGGGGTGTGTAGACCAAGTGTTTGCAGTGAAACATATAGGTGAACAATATTTAGGTAAGGGTAAAGAGGTGTTTATGGCATTTATGGATTTGGAAAAGGCATATGATAGGGTGGATAGGGAGGCAATGTGGCAGATGTTGCAAATGTATGGAATAGGAGGTAGGTTATTGAAAACGGGTTTTTACGAGGATAGTGAGGCTCAGGTTAGAGGGAGAGGGAGATTATTTCCCAGTAAAAGTAGGCCTCAGACTTTAGTGCAGCTGTAGTGTGATGTCACTGTGGTTGTTTAATATATTTATAGATGGAGTTGTAAGAGAAGTGAATGCTCGGGTGTTGGCAAGAGGTGTGGGGTTAAAATATAAAGAATCTAACACAAAGTGGGAGTTGTCACAGTTGCTCTTTGGTGATGACACTGTGCTTTTAGGGGATTCTGAAGAAAAGTTGAAGAGGTTGGTGGATGAGTTTGGTAGGGTATGTAAAATAACGAAATTAAAAGTGAATATAGGAAAGAGTAAGGTGATGAGGATAACAAAAAAATTAGATTAGGGAAGATTGGATATCAGATTGGAGGGGGAGAGTATGGAGGAGGTGAGTATGGAGGAGGTGAATGTGTTCAGATATTTCTGAGTGGATGTGTCAGCAGAAGGGTCCATGAAGGATGAGGTGAATCATAGAATTAACGAGGGGAAAAAGGTGAGTGGTGCACTGAGGAGTTTGTGGATACAGAAAACTTTATCCATGAAAGCAAAGAGGGGAATGTATGAGAGTATAGTTATACCAACACTCTTGTATGGGTGTGAGACATGGGTTGTGAATGTTGCAACAAGGAGAAGGCTGGAGGCAGTGGAGATGTCATGTCTGAGGGCAATGTGTCGTGTGAATATAATGCAGAGAATCATTAGTTTGTAGATTAGGAGGAGGTGTGGGATTACCAAAACTATTATCCAGAGAGCTGAGGAGGGGTTATTGAAATGGTTTGGACATATAGAGAGGATGGAACAAAATAGAATGACTTCGAGAGTGTATAAATCTGAAGCGGAGGGAAGGCGGGGTAGGGGTCGGCCTAGAAAAGGTTGGAGGGAGGGGGTAAAGGAGGTTTTGTGTGAGAGGGGCTTGGACTTCCAGCAAGCGTGCGTGAGCGTGTTAGATAGGAGCGAATTGAGACAAATGGTTTTTAGGACTTGAAGTGCTGTTGAAGTGTAGGCAATGTAACATTTATGAAGGGTTTCAGGATGGGTGTTAGAGTGCTATGGGAGAGTACTGGATGGGTATTGGAGTGTTCTGGTAGAGTGCAGGGTGGGTGTTAGTGTGATCTGGGAGAGTACAGGATGTGTGTTAGAGTGCACTGGGAGAGTACAGGATGGGTGTTAGATACTTCCGTTCCTCCCGTACCAATTCAACCAATTCTCACACCACTTTTAATGCATTCTCAAACTTTTTGAATAAGACTCATGAACAACATCTAGGTATCTTGAAAATATTTCTGATGGGCGAATCGTCTGTCAGAATATAGATAACAAGATATTACACCTGTGTATTATTAATTAACTCGCTGGAATTATATACCTTTGATCGATTGATTATCTCACCTCTCCAGCTCCCTCCCACATCCTTAGGTGCATTCCCGGCCCTGCAATCCCCATGATTCCTCCCAACCCACTCCCACACAATTATTAAGTCCCTTCTATTCTTATCCAGCTCATTCTTGCACCCCTCTCACTCCAACACCCATCCAACTAACTCATATACTCAATCAACTCATACACCCATCCAACTCAGTAAACTCACTCACACACTTTATCCAACAACACTGACAGACAATTATCCTTATGGTTAATCCCTTCTCTTATACTGGGCAGGGAACAGGTATTCTAGGGAACCGGCTACACCTTGCTCAATAGGAAGTTCCTTGCTCAATTGGCGGTACATTGCTCGATTGTACGGCCCTCCGAATATAGGTAATTATTTACGATCTTATGAACTATAGGGTCTTGGATATCAGAGTTAGAGGAAAGAGTTAGATTCAGTTAAACGTGTAACGTATTTGGTGACACTCAACAACCACATGATTGACAGACGCATAAGTGACAGATACGTGACGGACATACATGAATGACAGACACTTGAGTGGAAGAAGCATGAGTGACTGAAACATAATTGACACGCATAGTGACGGACACATGATTGACAGATAGGTTACTGACACATATTCATGGGTGACATGTACATGACTGATACACACATGACTTGCACATACGACTGAGAGAGACTAGAGCGGTAGATACATTAGTGCTGTCACAAATGTATCTGCTTGAAACACACATGAGTGACAATTACATTAATGACAAACACGAGAGCGAAAGATACACGAATAACAGACTCATGAGTCACAGACAGGATTCGCAGAAACGTGATTGACACATGACTGGCAGACGCACATTGAACGTGTATACATAAGAAGCCGGAATAATCTATGAGCATAGTAATCAGTTTTCCATACGAGCGAAGCCTTTTGCAAAATTATAAATAAAATCATTCAGTTCACTGAGTTTAAATCTCATGTTTGAATTTTTCTCTTCTGTATAATACATATTTTTCATTTTAAATTGTGCAGATATTCAACGTAACAGAGCACAAGACATTTGTTACTTCCCAAGGAACATCTGATCTTCAACGTACCTTCCAAAATACTTATTGCCCAACGAAGGTAAGGAGTGTTTAGGAGGATCTTAGGAGAAGTTTTGTGTTATGTGAACATTTTGCGGCTTTTAATAGAAGGGTTGTAACACTTCCTGACATACTGTTTTTAACAACTGACATACTGTTCTGAACACCTCTTTATATATTGTTCCGAAGACATCACGTATCACAGGCATAGGTCACAGGATACAAACCAAAATACTGTTCCGAACACCTGACATAATGTTCCGAAAACCTCCTGATATTTTGTTAAGAACTCTTATCACATCGTACGTAAAACCTCCAGACACATTATTTCGATGACTACCTAATACACTGCTCATGAACAACACCTGACGTCCTGTTTTGAACACTTGACATACAGTTATGAACACCTGGTATATTGTTCCTAACAATTTTTTTTTATATATTTTATTTAAAATAACAGCACATATACAAAACATTGACATGTATAAGCGAAAATATTACCATAATGTATAACAAAAGATATACATAAGTACTCATGAACAGAACTGATACCCAAAATTAATAGACAAAACTACACTTAAACTTGGACAAACCCTGCAACACCCTAACTCATGCAAAATTATTGACTAGAAACATTACCATAGCTCGCGCAACAAACTAAACTAAATACAGTTACATACAATATGATTCACCACTACCCTGTAAATGTACCCCCCCCCTAACAGAAATCTTTTTTTTGTATTATTATTTTTTTATTATTATTATTAACACATCGGCCGATTCCCACCAAGGCAGGGTGGCCCGAAAAAGAAAAACTTTCATCATCATTCACTCCATCACTGTCTTGCCAGAAGGGTGCTTTACACTACAGTTATAAAACTGCAACATTTACACCCCTCCTTCAGAGTGCCGGCACTGTACTTCCCATCTCCAGAACTCAAGTCCGGCCTGCCGGTTTCCCTGAATCCCTTCATAAATGTTACTTTGCTCACACTCCAACAGCACGTCAAGTATTAAAAACCATATGCCTCCATTCACTCCTATCAAATACGCTCACACATGCTTGCTGGAAATCCAAGCCCCTCGCACACAAACTTCCTTTACCCCCTCCTCCAACCTTTCCTAGGCCGACCCCTACCCCGCCTTCCCTCCACTACAGATTTATACACTCGAAGTCACTCTGTCTCGTTCCATTCTCTCTACATGTCCAAACCACCTCAACAACCCCTCCTCAGCTCTCTGGACAATCGTTTTGGTAATCCCGCACCTCCTCCTAATTTCCAAACTCCGAATTCTCTGCATTATATTCACACCACACATTGACCTCAGACATGACATCTCCACTGCCTCCAGCCTTCTCCTCGTTGCAACATTCATCACCCATGCTTCACACCCATATAAGAGCGTTGGTATAACTATACTCTCTACATTCCCCTTTACTTCCATGGACAAGGTTCTTTGTCTCCACAGACTCCAGTGCTCCACTCACCCTTTTCCCCTCATCAATTCTATGATTCACCTCATCCTTCATAGACCCATCCGCCGACATGTCCACTCCCAAATATCTGAATACATTCACCTCCTCCATACTCTCTCCCTCCAATCTGATATCCAATCTTTCGTCACCTATTCTTTTTGTTATTATTATTATTATATATTAAAGAAACATGTCATACAATTACTGGACATGTCATCCAAAACCAGTCGATTGTTACTCAACGACTTATGCAAAGGTATACGAACTAATACACATAATATGACACAAAATATTACATAGATGTCTATGAAATAAACAGGGACAACTTCAACATTGAACATGGAATATATATTTTTTTTTTTTTTTTTTTTTTATATTTTTAACAAATACAGTTTTACAAGTAAAATGACGTATACATGGTAAGCAATAGTACACAAGACACAGACAAATTCCATTCCCATCACTCCTCGTGATGAAACCTCTACTAAACAATTTTTTTTTTTTTATATATAACTGTGTACAATGAAAGCCTATCCTGTAACATAATACAAAACTTAAAATAAAAACCGGGCACTTGCCAACCCGCTACACAAAACCTACATTAACTCCAAATGGTCACCACCGCCAAAACCCTAACACACATTTATAACTTGTCTATAAAGGTTTTTTCAAAACATAATAACAGATTTTTAACAAACTTTATAAAGCCACAAAACGTTTAACTATAAATCATTATCATGATAAACACTACAAACTGCTTGTGATTCTGGTATAAACACAAGCTAATAATCTAATAATAATTTACCCTAAAGTCTCAAGAACATTACACCAACGTTGTAATGTCCCCCTTTTTTTGTTTTGTTTTCCAAGGGTCGAAGCCCCTCTCGATAATTTCACCACCTCCTGAGCAGAACACCAAACTTACATAAGAACCAACCCACTTTATCATAATTTCCTTATGTTTTTTTTTTTTTCCTCTTGAAACAGACAGACTTAAACACTCCAATGAGAGACAGCACGTAACAGCCAAACCAAACCAACCCCACCTGATACACGAAACCCCTTACCCTACCCTCCCCAACCAACCTCACTCACACTCAAACAACCTGAACCTAAACCCCCCCCCCCACCTCCCCACCACGTGCAAACTCAACACCCCCACCCTTAATACAACCCCCACAACCACCCCAAAAACCCCCCTTAAACTCGAAACCAGCCCTAAACACCTCCCTCACCACTCTAACAACTGTTGCAATGTGAAAACCCTATAGCTTCCGGAAATTTAGAAACCCAAGCCCCATAAACCTCCCTATTCCTACATTTTGTTCTAAAACCCCGCAGCCAAAGCATAATTTAAAAACCTCACTATCTGAACCCTCATACCCCATTACAAAAACACGAACTCTAACATTATATAAACCAAAGCCCTATGCACTTCCTCCCCACACACCCCAAAGTCCAAACAAAGCGCCTTTAACACTGAAAACCTCCCCCCCAATCAATCCAACACCCCAATCAATCCCAACCCCCCAATCCAAATCCTCACGCGTCCCTTCCCTCACAAAATATACCACGTGAGCGCCGTTTCCCATTCACCACACCTACCCCTAAGACCCATCCCCTGTGACTCCATCTCGAACAACTGAGCTTTCGCCGCCAGTATCCCATTTAAGAATCTGTAACCTGTTTCTCTCACCCTAGGCCTCACCTTCACCCTTTTTTAACCAACTCCAAATACTCTTCCAATTATACAACGGATACACCTCCACTCCCTGTACTATCTTCTCCCTCACAATGCCCTATCCAATCTGCACTCTAACACTCCCGGACCCCTCAAAACCAGAAGTACCCGTAACACCGCCTCCACACCCCCTTTATCCCCCTACCCCCCAACACTTCCTAACCTCACCCATTACTGAACCCACCCTTCTTCCCTCAGCTCCCCTTCATCATAAATTCCTGCTTTACAAACACGCTTTTAACCTACTCCTCAGCAAGTCAAACCCATCCCTCCATTTTTAACACTTGTCTCCACCACCTCCCTGCTCAACCAATGTCTACCATTCCCCCCAAAAAAACCTAAGCACTCCCCTTTTTTAGCCTTCTACATCAGCATCTATAATGGATAAACCGCCGCTCTAAACCACAATTTACTAAAAATTAAAACATTAATGCCACCACCCTTTGCAACAGCGTTATGTCCCCAACTCCCCAGCCCCTCATTCGCTTCAAAGCTGAATCCACCACTTCCCCGAATTCTTCTCTCTTGCTAACCTGCCATCACTACAAAACACTATACAGATTTTAAAGCTTCTCACATTGCCAACCCTCCCTTAAACCCAACGTTCCCCACTCCAACTACCTACCTCTAATAGGTGTGATTTACTTCTATTAACCCTCATTCCTGTTGCCTGACCAAAAAGCTCCACCCAACCTCTAACCCATCTCAAACTCTCCTCTGTCTTTATTAACAACGTAGTGTCATCTACATAACCTACTATCCCTGCCCTATCCTCCCCTATGTCCCCTTCACCCTTAAACCCTCATCTACTACCCTATAAAAAGGATCTTGGAAACAAGCAAAGAGGATCTGTGACAGAGGACATCCCTGTCTCAGTCCCTTCCCATGTTCACCGCCCACCCAACCATCCCATTTATTTGTATCCTCATCAACGCCTCTGCATATAAAGTTCTTACCCATCCTACAATTTCTTCTCAAAACCTATCCTTTAAGATATCTAACAGCACCCCTCTATTCACCCTGTCATAAGCCATCTGCCAATCCAGCCCCAACACTCCCCCTTGATTTACTTCAATAAACTCTTTTATTCTAGTGACCGTTCCTAAAACTTCTCCCTGGTATCCCAAATTGTCCCTCGTCAACATATTCCCTAAACCTCTTTTTTGATTCTATTAGCCAAAATCTTTGCAAATATCTATGGTCAGTACACATGGCGCAATAGTTCTATAGTCTTTAAACCCCTTTGGTGTTTTACATTTAGGCACTAACACTACAACTCCTGTCCTAACTGACTTCTCCATTACTCCCTGTCACCCTCATGTCCATTGAAGACCTAACTAACACTCCTCTCAGCACCTGCCAGTATTGCATGTATACTTCCCCGGTAATCCATCTATACTTGCGATTTTCCAGCCCTTAACCCTTTTATCGCCTCCCAAACTTCTTCTTCCGTTATGTCCCCTCTATTGCCTTCCTATCATCCTCATTCAACCTTCTATTAATTCCCTAATTGGACACAAGCCCTCTCATCCCTTTCCTCTTCTGCAAACTTCCTACCAAACCAACACTCCGCAAACCAGTCATCCCTCTGTCGTTGCAACACTCTTCCCACCTCATATCCCCATCTCCTCTTCCACCTCTACAGATGTCAGCAACATACCCTTCTACGCTTCTGAAATTGCCCCCCACCGCAGACCCATTTTTCCCCTTTAAAACCTCCCCCCATCCCTTCACCCGTAGCGTGAAACCCTCAACTGAATGTCTTTCCAAGCCCTTTTACTCCCCCCCACTTCCATGCCTTCCCTGCTTTTTCCCCACCAAAATATCCCTCAATAAACCCCAAATACCTCTGATAACCATACCTATATCAACATCCTCCTTCCCACCTTCTCAAAGTACCCTTTATCCCCTTCCCAATCATTCCACCACCTCGCCGCATGTACCACCCCCCCCCCCTCCACAGACCCTCCCCCCCTCCTCAAAATCCACCATCCCTTCCCTTTTTAAAATTGCCAGTTAATTTTCCCCAAAACTAGTATACCTTCACAGCCCCTCCCAACCCCTTTTAAACCCCGGACTAAAAACCTACATCCAAACCCCCCTTTTTCCCCCCCGCTCTGGAAACAAAAAACCTATCCAATCTACCCCAAATTTTTTCCCCTAAAAAAAATTTACAGGCTGCCCGGCCTCCCCCCGTACCCCCCCCAAAAAATTCCCCCTAAGATCCTAAAAACCCCAACCTGTTCCTCTCGGCTCCACGTCCCACCCTTAAAACGCTGTTCCAGTCTCCCCAAAGATGACCACCTCGAACCCTGAAAGCAAAAATTTTATCCCCCTTTTTCCTTGCCCCCATTATTTGAAACCCCGGGGATATACATCCAAAAAACTAACCTGACCTCCCCATTGACCATCAACCCCCACCATTCCCCCCTTCCCCCGACTGCAAACAAGGGGCCCCTGCCCCTAATCCCCACAACCACCCCCCCCAAAAACCAAAACCCCCCACAAAACATAACTTTCAACTTTAAACCCACCCACACCTATAATTTGCTCTTGAAAAAAAACTACATCTACCCTGTACCTAATCAATGTCACTTCTACCCACTTTCTTTGGCCCATTTTTGGCCATTCACGTTCACAAACACCGGAAGGTAAAAGTTGAGGTTCCCCTTTTGGTTTGGTTGTTTTTTCTCCAAAGTTATACCGGGCCCCCCTCCCCCCTTCCTGTCCCTCCCCCCCCCTTTTACCCTTATCCCCCCACTACCTCTAGCTCTTTCTGTTGTCCAACACAACCAGACCAAATTTTTTTTCCCTCTGTGGTGTGAGGACATTTTTCCAGCCTCCCCCCCGTTCTTTTCCTAGATTCCCCCCCTTTTTTCTGGTCCTCATTTACCGCCCTTGTGCACCTCCACCTCCACCTGAGGGCATCCAACACAGTTTTTCCACCCCCTCCCGTGCCCCCCCCCACCTGTTCCTGGTTCTGCTCCAGAACCCCAATGCCACACACCTCACTTTTTTCCCTCCAATGTCAGCTCTTCCCCCTTAAAAATCTCAAGATCCCCAAAACCGCCCCTGACCAGTTATCCCCTTTCTTCCGTGTCGGGGCCCAACTTTCCCCCTTCTAACACCTCCTCCTCCATGCTCCTCCCCTCATCCTTTGTTCCTCTCCCTGTACCTCCGCCCCCTGATGTCTTCCTCCCCCCCACCTCCATCCTCCTTCTGTTCCATCCTTCGTTCTTCCCTTTGTTTTCTGTCGCTGTCTGCTCCACCTCGACCCCCAACCTCTCCTTTCTACACTCAGCAGCCAAGTACCCGGCTTACCACACAGTCGCATGTCCCCCTGCCCTGGGATGTGACGTAAAACCGTGCAAAAAATTTCCATAAGTAATAAGAGGAAAGGTTTCTCAAGGGGAAATTTTTTTGGAGTATGTTCCCCCAAAGCGCCAGCATATAGCCCTGGCCCCCGGGCCTAGTTTTCGCATGTATTTCCCCAACCTTTTAAAAAAAAAACTTTAATATCCGTTGTCCGGGGTTTAAAGGGACATTATGCCCCTTAACCACTTAAAAGGGCAGAAACATCTTTCAAAAAAACCCTTTTGGCCTTGATGTACCACTAACTTTTCTCCTGGTTTTTTCGACGACTCGTTAAAGCTGCAGTGGTAATTTTTTGAAGATCCTTACCGTTTAATGATATGCCATAAATTCCCCCTGGGGAATCCAAAAAATGTCTCGTATTATTGGGAGTAGAACCCCCGCATTAGATTAGGCCCCTGACCAAGTCCCGACCTTCCCGTCTCCTTTTAAACCTCGGGATTGTTTGTACGTTTGCTGCCGCCGGGGACCCCCCCCCCACAACCAACTTGGAATTCATGAGTTTAAATTCATGTTTGAATTTTTCTTTGTATAATACATATTTTTATTTTAAAAAGGGGGTATTCAGAAAGAGCACAAGACATTTGTTACTTCCCAAAAGGGAAATCTATTTCAACGTACCTTCCAAAATACTTTCCCAAAGAAGGTAAATGTTTGGGGGACAGGGGAATTTTGGAGGGAAATTTTGGGTTTTTAAAAGGGTTTTTAACACTTCCTGAACTGTTTTTTTTAAAACACATCTTCCCCAACACCCTTTATATATTGTTCCCAAACATCACGTATCACAGGCATAGGTCACAGGATCAAACCAAAATTTTCAACACCCGAAAATTTGAAAAAATCCTGATATTTTTTTAAGAACTCTTTCACACGTACGTAAAACCCCCAACACATTATTTCGATGACTCCCCAAAAAATGCTCATGAAAACCCCCCGACGTCTTTTTGAACACTTGACATAAGTTATGAACATTATTTTTTCAAAAAAAGACAGTTCCCTCCGACAATTCGGGGGAAACTACAAACACATTGCCGAATCCTCCTAACGTGCTGTTCCCCAAAGTTTTTGGGGAAAAATCCCCCAAATTTTTTTCCCCCCGAATATTCCGAAAAATTTCCGAACCCCCGTTTTTTGCCCAAAAACCCCGCATTTTTTTTTTCTGAACCCTCCCCCGATTCTGTTTAACAAAAATTTTTTTTTTTTACACCTGACATTTTCTGTCACCCTGAGATACACCTGTGATATATTTTTCTCTTCCAAAATGGCTGATTTATGTTCTAAAAACTTGACATACTGTACCAAATACCTCATGGCACCTTCTTTCTGAACTTCTGACATACTGTTATGCCCCCTGACATCCGATTCAGACACCAAAAATGGAACCAACCCTTTTCAAGCTGTTCTGATCTTTTGATTTACGTTGAATAAACATGTTACACTGTCCCAAATACCACCAGGCATATTGATTCGAACGCACGAAGTGTCTAATACCTGATATATTTTTCCAAAACAGTTATATTTTAAACCCCGCCTGGCCCTCTTTCCCCGAACCGTGATAGATTTCTAACATCTGGTAAACTATTTGTAAAACCTGACCCCCCGTGTTGAACCAACCAGACATATTGCTTAGATTTTCTGCAAACACCTGGCAATTTTTTCCCCGAACCCCCCGCCCCTTTTACACAATACTAGTAATCGGACACACCTCAACACGTGTTTGGTTTGAAACCGACAATATGAAGAATGAGAATTTGTGCAAATTTTGGGGAAACTCTGTGTGAAACTTCATTACAAAATCACATCCAGCTCGTCAAAGTCGGGGGACCCAGGATAGACAGGCAACCCTATGAACTGCAACAATAAGCCTGAAAAAAACTTCCTCTCATGGAATAGAGGGTGCTTTTTAAAGGGAAAATTGGGGTACTTTTTCCCGTGAGCTAAGGGTTTCCGCCCTGTGGAACAAGAGTAATGAGGAGCAAGTTCACCATTTTTTTTTGGTTTTTTGGGACCCGAAAACACGCTCCTTTTTTTTTTGATTGGGGGTATTAAAAAGAATACACGGAAATCCCCCCCATTTTTTTGTCATGTCCGGCATGGAAACCCACTTAGATGCTTTTGGTTGTCTTCGGATCCACATTATATCCGTCTTTAAAAATTCTTCTTTTAAACCCCTAACATAGTTACTTCGTCACATTGCTTCCATTTTCATGGTATTATATTTTTTTCTAAATTCATTTTGCAATGAAAAGTTTCTTACCTTTATCTAATCATTGTTAACTTATGATTTCAACGTATAGCTTGGTTAGACATCATAAAATTTTTTTTTGTTTTTTGTGCATTCCTTCTTTTCCCCAATTTCCTATTTTTTTATAATGACCCCCAAAAAATTTGCTAATTTTATATTCAACAGATTTATTCATCATAATTCTTATTCTCTTGTATGCCCTTTTTTCCCATACAAAATAAATGCATCCTTCCTCTCATGCACATCCTCAAAAATGCACCAAACTTAAAATTTTCTGCTAATAGTTTCCCCCATCTGCTTCACTCTTTTTTTTCTCCCACCGTCTTACACAGCTCCCCCGTCCAATGCCCTTCCCCTTCTCCTTTAAGATATTTTTTCCCCTTTTCTAGCGCACTCAGCTCAAACTGAGGTCCGGGGGGGTTTGGGGCGGCTGTAAACATTAATGCTGCCCATGTTCACCATCAATAAAAAAGGGCCTGGGTGTAGTCGACTGGGGGGGGTCGATTCTCGAAAATTGACAATTTCCCGAGTCTTCATAACAAGGGGTTCTATATAGTGATATGTCTTATGTCAGCAGGTCTGATCCTTGTACATGTATTGTAGAAATAAAGATATATTATTATTATTTTATTATTATTATTTTGCCCCCTTTCATCAACATTAACACTTTCAAAATTTTCCTTCCATCCCCCCCTCCCTCCACTTTCCATGTAATGGCTCCGATTTTGGGTTAACAGGTAAAACCATTTAGTTTCTCAACTTATAACTCTTCCAAAAAATTTTCCTCATTCTCCAAAACTAATTTTTTGCCTCTCCCCTTTCTTCTGCTCTCCTTTTTTACTCCCCCCCCTCTCTTAAGCAATCCTTTTCTCCATAAACTTCCTCCGATATCACTTAACATTTTAAAAAACCCTTTCATATGTCAATTTTTTTCCCTTTTTACCGAGATATACACTGGTGGTGCATGTCGGGGTTCACTTTAATCCCTAAAGAAAAAGGGGTACAGGTCCTTCGTTTAATGTCCCCCGTGCCTGATGCCCTCATGCACTCGATGCCCTCGTGCCTGATGGGTATTAAATGTAACAGGCAACAAACCATGTTCTGGTGACACCCCTGGCCCCCCAGGAAGGATGATTGTAGAGCTGCCCATTGATCACCACTCCTGCGCAAGTACCGGGGAAACAAACCAAGAATTAGTAGAGCACAGGTGGGTAAACAGATAAAAAGCGCTAATAAAATAGAGTAAAAGATAAGAAAGATTGTATATAGTAAAAAAAAAAAGAAAAGGCCATCCAAAACGGTTTGAAAAAAAATTAGGCTTTAACTTTATTTTTCTTAATCATCACTCATTGCTGATATGATAAGGGAAATTTGGGAATTATTTGGGAAACGTTACGCCAGAGTGTTTTTTCAGTCAATACAGGAAGAACGGGGACAAGAATTGTTTTTTGGGAACAGTCCCCCGGGGGGTTTAGTCCATCAAGACTGATGGACTAAACTCGTTACCATCCTCTCTTCATGCTTCCCCTTCTTCCCTATTTACTATGGCATTTTGGGTAACTTTTTTTCCCTGATTCCCCTTTTTACAATGTGTCTCATTCATCGACATGTCGGTTTTTTACACTATTTATCATTAATTAATTGCTTTTATTTATGGAAACAAATAGAATAAACTAGTTTCCTTTCCAGTTTTATAGGCATCACTTTCCCGACAAAGAAAAAATCTAGTAACAGTACACTTCATATTTTTTTAAATAGCTTTCAATATATATCATGTTTAGCAAAAAGTTATTAACATTCAACTGACCAACTTCGTTTTCAAGCGTAACTTCATCTGTTAATTAAAGTTTTTATAATGCTCCTTTACTTATAACCTAACTTGTGATACTTATAGCTCTACCTGTGTTAACTCGTCTAACATAGTGTATGACAACAAGTCTAACCCATAGTAGGGTAATACATCTAACCGAACGTCTACCTCCAGCGTGTGAAATACGTCTAACCCAAGATGCGAAAATCCATTAACTCAACATATGATGATACGTCTAATTCAGCATATGAGAGTACGTCTAACTCAGTGTGTGATAATACATGAAATCTAAGGTATGCTGGACTGGACATACGTCTAGTCCAACTTAAGATAATACATCGAACCCAACGTACAATGTATTAAAGACTAAATGACGGGCGTCAGAGCTTATTAAAGATAATATTAGACTAACTAATCAACACAAGTCACGCTGCTGTTAAGGGTGTGGTTACCTGAACACAAGCCTCACGCTGCTGTTAGGTGGTGTGGTTACCTGAACACAAGCCTCACCCTGTTGTTAGGTAGTGTGGTTACCTGAACGCAAGCCTCACGCTGTTGTTAGGTGTGTGGTTACCTGAACACAAGCCTCACGCTGTTGTTAGGTGGTGTGGTTACCTGAACACAAGCATCACCGCTGTTAGGTGTGTGGTTACCTGAACACAAGCCTCACGTGCTGTTAGGGGGTGGTTACCTAACACAAGCATCACGATGCTGTTAGGTGTGGGTTACCTGAACCAACATCACGCTGCTGTTAGGTGGTGGTTACCTGAACCAAGCCTCACGCGTGTTAGGTTGTGTGGTTCCCTGAACACAACCCTCACGTGTTGTTAGGTGGTGTGGTTACCGGGAAACAAGCATCACGTGCTGTTAGGTGGTGGGTTACCTGAACACAAGCTCACGCTGCTGTTAGGTGAGTGTGGTTACCTGAACACAAGCCTCACGTGTTGTTAGGTGGTGTGGTTACCTGAACACAAGCATCACGCTGCTGTTAGGTGGTGGGGTTACCTGAACACAAGTTCACGCTGCTGTTAGGTGGTGTGGTTACCTGAACACAAGCCTCACGTGTTGTTAGGTGGTGTGGTTACCTGAACACAAGCATCACGCTGCTGTTAGGTGGTGGGGTTACCTGAACACAAGCATCACGATGCTGTTAGGTGGTGGGTTACCTGAACACAAGCATCACGATGCTGTTAGGTGGTAGTTACCTGAACATAAGAAATTCATGTGTTAGGTGGTGAGAGTTACCTGAACTACAAGATTCACGCATGCTGTTAGAGGTGATAGGGGGGGGGGGGGGGGGGGGGGGGGGGGGGGGGGGGGGGGGGGGGGGGGGTTACTGAACACAAGCATCACGATGCTGTTAAGTGGCATATGATATAATTTGCCAATTTTATTAAATAGTAATATTATTTTTAATTAAAGAATTGAAGAATGTTTCCCATTGTCTTAAATTATTATTAACAGTACATTCTATAAGAAGGATGATACTCCATAACTAGTCTAAGTAGATGCAAATTTAAAATCAGATCAATTATTGCTAGATAATATCTTTTCTGATCAACTTTTACCATTGGTGGGATTTATTAAAGCATAGTGTGTCACTCACTTTAACCTTTGTAAATTTCGATTTGCCAATATTATTAAGCAAATTGTTTCCCATGTAATAACTAGAGAATGACTTACAAATACAAATATTTTATTTCGTTGCTAGTTTACATAGGTTAAGTTATTACAATCATAAATTGAAGTGCAAGGAGAGCCACTGGCATGCCATGGCATTAGGGACAGCTTAATCTAATGGCTTATAGACTATGAATATTATATTAGAGAAATTGAGTGAGTTTGTCTTATTAGATCGATCAAATTTACAGTATGAGTATTTAGTTTAGATTGAGTAGGTGGTTACATAATAGTAAAGTTGAAATTATTTTATAGGAAAATAATTTACAGTACAATGTATGAGTATTTTGTTTATATTTTATAGGAGAATAACATTGAGCATTTTTTGAAAGTAATTTACAGTATGATTATTTAGTTTAGGGTGAGTAGGTGGTTTTTGAGTAGTCTTAAATTGATTTTCAGACAAGGTTATTTTAGTATTTATTGGTAATGAATTCCAGATTCTGGGACCCTTTATGTGCATAGAATTCTTACATAGGTTGATATGGACACGGGGTATATCAAAAAGTGATCTGTATCTTGTGTTGTGGTCATGGGTCCTATTAAGGTTGGTGAGGAGAATTTTGAGCGGAGGGTTTATATTAGAATGTAGAGTTCTATGTATGTAGTAGGCACAAGAATAAGTGTGAATGTTCTTTATGGTGAGTAGTTTTAGGCTTTTGAATATTGGTGGAGTATGCTGTCTAGAGTGGGAATTTGTTATCATTCTGACTGCAGCCTTTTGCTGGGTTATGAGTGGTCTAAGGTGATTTAATGTTGTTGATCCCATGCACAGATTCCATAGGTGAGATAAGAGTAGATGAGTGAATGATATATGCAAGGAGAGCTGATTGAGGCACATAATAGCGTATCTTTGATAATATACCTACTGTCTTTGAGATTTTCTTGGAAATTTGTTGTATGTGTGTTTGGAATTTAGGCTACTGTCAAGGTGGATTCCTAGGGAAATTTTCCTCTGTGAGTCTTGTGATGGGTGTACCATTGAGCGTTATGTTAAGTGGAACATTTGTAGCTCTGTTTCCAAACTGTATGAAGTAGGTCTTGTCAGTATTTAGAGTAAGTTTATTAGTCGTCATCCATGTTGAAATTTTCTGTAATTCGGCATTAACAGTGTTGGCCAGTATGACTGGATTTGGGTGAGAGAAGACATACGTTTTGTCATCCGCAAATAATATGGGTTTGAGTAGTTGTGATGCATTCGGTAGGTCATTTATGTAAATGAGGAATAGGAGTGGACCCAGTACACTTCTTTGAGGGACTCCGACTGTAATTTGTTGTGTGGAAGAGTTCGCTCCATTTGTGTACACGTATTGGCTTCTGTTACTGAGGTATGACTTTAGGTAGTTGAGTGGGTGCCTCTTATACCATAGTGTGCTAGTTTTGTGAGCAGTAAATCATGGTCGACAGTATCAAAAGCTTTGCGTAGATCAATGAAGATTCCCAGTGGGACTTTTTTCTTCTCAAGTGCGGTGTATATTAACTCTAGCATGTGTATAATAGCATCATTTGTGCTTTTGTTGGTCCTGAATCCAAACTGACAGGGGTTGAGTACATTGTGTGAGATGAGGTAGGAATAGATCTATCTATGAATTAATGTTTCAAAGATTTTAGAGAGCAGGGTAAATTAGATATTGGTCTATAATTATTCAAGTCTTTTGATCACCTCCTTTGTGGATTGAAGGGAAGATAGAGGTTTCAATGGATTTATTGAAGAGTGTTGCAATAATTGGTGACAGTATCTGTGAAGCTTTTTTGTACATAAAAGGTGGTAAGCTGTTTATGTCTCCTGCCTTGTGTTTAAGGGTGTTGATTATGAGCGAGACTTGTATTGGGTTGGTAGGAGCTAGGAATAGTGTATTAGGGTAGGTGTTGGCGAGGTAGTCTGTTGGACGGATGTTCGAGCTTGGGATTTTACTTGCTAGATTCTTTCCTATGGTGGAGAAGAAAACATTAAGTCTGTTTGCTGTATCAGTTGGTGAGAGTAGGGGTTCATCTGTTTTTGATAATTTGATGGTATTGTTCTTGGATATCTTTTTATTTCCTAGAATTGCAGATAGGGTTTTCCAGGTCATTTTCATATCACCTTTTATGTTATGTAGTCTGTTCTCATAATACAATTTTTTTGACCTTTTCAGGCTGGTAAGGATTGATGAGTAGCGTTTGGATTGTTCTCTGGTTATTAGACCCCTTCTGTATTGTGTTTAATATTGGTGACTTTTGTTAATGGATTTAAGGATGCTGGGTGTTAGCCAGGGATTGTTGAGTCTCTTAGCTGTGATCTGTTTAGTTTTTTTAGGGAAATGTTTGTTATAGAGGTGGTGGGTTTTTTTTAAGGAAATTATTGATGCATTCGTTTGTATCTGAATATGTTTCTAACTCATTATGCCAGTTGATGTCAATCATTGCTGTTATAAAGTTATTAACAGCTGACTCGTTATGTAGTCTGAAGGTAACTTTTTTAATATCATGGGGCAAATTACCTAGGTTGGTTATGAGAAAGGTAGGGTAGTGGTCTGTGGTGTTGTCTGTGATTATGCCTGATTTTAGAGGGGATATAGTGTTAGTCCAGATGTGGTCTAATAATGAAATACTAGTCTCAGAGATTCTTGTAGGTTTTGATATTGTTGGTAGTAACAAGCAGTTGCTCATAGTGTTTGTGAATTATGTTACCTGTGGGTCCTTCAAACACTAAATGCTGAAGTATCTTAACAGGAATTATTTGTATTAATTTTGTGCTGTGTGGGTGCCAATTTTCCATTGTTTGCTAATTTCATCAAATTGAATTTAAAAAATAAAAAAAAATTCTTGGAGGATTGTAGAGAATTTTAAAAAGAATGTAAAAGAGAAAAGAAAACAGGAAAGAAAGAAATATCCGTGGTTTTAAGATGTATTCTCTTCTGTTTTTACCCCTCTGGGATTTTGGTCCTAACTCTTGTGGGCTCCTTAGCTCTCCTGCAGTGCTCCTTTTTCTTGTCCATACTCTGACCCCATTTACACTACTACTACGTCTAAGACTCCATTTGTACTTCTATTGCTACAACCATTACTTTTACCTCCCTTCACCCCTCTTCCTATCTTCAGCCACTGAACTCCTCTCCCTACTTTCTACTACCTCTGTTTCCTCTACTACCAACTTTATCACTACCACTACATTTTTTCTACCCCTTTTTGTCCCTCCTTGTCTTCCCTCGCCTATATATACTGGCCCCCTCACTCTCCTGTGTTAGTGTAACTTTGCAAATGGTCAAAGTCGGACGGAAACGTCGTTGCAAGCATCTCTCTTCTATATGCAGGATATTTGTGAATAGATATTCCTATATTTCGGAAGTCTTAGCAGTATTTTTTATTTACCTTCTCACAAATTTTCGTTTATTGTTCGAGAAAGCCTTTTTCGCTCGGCTTCAAATTTTCAACGCTTCTGTAAATCTTCTTAGGCAAGATTCATGGAACTATCTGCGTGCGTGAGTACACTTTGCACAACGCAACATATGTCATTCCCAAATTGTGTTTCCGCGTATTACAAATAAAATAAGCATTTGTAATAAACGATTGTTTGGGATACTTAAGATCTCTCATATTTCATGTATTTATTATATTAATATAAATATAAAAACATATACTCTGAATAAAAACATATAATCTTATAATTTGTGTAAAAACATATTTTTAATATACACATTTATAACAATTTAAAACTTTAAAACATCACAAGTAAAACAATCATAAAATTCTGTGCCGTGTCAGATGTCGCTGCCAACATAGTGCCACACAGGACACCACCAATCCTATCGTCGTGACACGCTTTCTCAACCGTGTCCTCAAGACACCCTTGTCTCTGTGTTATGACAAAACACTCCTTCGCTTGTGTCCCACGACACCTTCTCTGTGCCACATGGCACGCCCCCTGTGTCACGAACTCAGTCTCTAGGGAAGCCTTTGCACCGCGTCATCTGTCACAAACACAAAATCACACGACTATCACTTGTGTCGTGCCACCAGTTGTCACTACACCCTGATGAGTCCTGACACCCCAACAGTGTCACACAATACACTCCAAGTGCAGGGGAGAGTCTAGGTACATTCTCCAAGTGCAGGGGAGAGTCTAGGTACAGTCTCCAAGTGCAGGTACACTCTCCAAAGTGCAGGTACACTCTCCAAAGTGCAGGTGGAAGAGTCAGGTTAACACTCTCAATATGAGAGTCTGGTAGTCACTCTCTATAGGAGAGTCTAGTGGTCACTGTAGGAGAGTCTAGTGGTCACTGTCGGTCTAGCCGGCACAACAGTCAAACATCACGTTTGATGACGTCACAGGCCGGCAGGTACACTACCTAACAGCCCTGTTAGATAGGGGGCCGTAACACCGCGTGATAAGGTGAGACGGGCTCCTGTGATCGGCTTCAAAATTTCAACGCTCGTGTACTGCTTAGAGGAAGAATGTCATATTTAATGGGGTGTGTAGGTGCCATTTTGCCACTTTTGTATTCCGAAGTCATGTAGTACCATTTTACAGTGCTGCAATGTTTTACCTTGACATTCGTAAGGGGCTCTAGATTCAAGGAACTAGACTTATTTACCCCCTTAATTAATCAAAATAATCGCAGCCCAACCTTGGTGGAGGTAGGGTGTGCTTTCTGGGTCTCCTGGTGGCAGTATCATACAACAGTGTTGCCCGCAACATGACTGCCAGTTACAGGCGACGTGTAAACACCGTTTGCATTGAGCTTTTGCAGGGAGCTGTATACCCTAGTACGGCTGATGTGCTGCTGCCCTTGATAATTAGGGACACTTATGGGATCCCAATTGCTGATCTGTATGGGGTTTCCCTTAATGGTGCCGTGAGGATTTTTGTCAAGTTTTCCAGCACTGGTGCTTATGAGGCAATTGTGGATACATATCAGGAACGGAGGATTGTGGTTCAAACTGGCTTGGAGGTACGTCTACGAGATGTATCCATGCATTATTCTTGGATACGGGTTAGGAATACTCCGTTTGAGGCTGATGAAGTATATGTGCGGAAGGTTTTTGGACAGTTTGGAGTTATTCACGCTGCTACTGTGGGGCATTGGGCCCAGGGTGTGTATGCAGGACTGCCGGAGGGCTCTTTTGTCCTTAAAATGACTCTGCGACGGCAGATTCCATCGTATGTCTTCATGGAAGAGTTTAAAACCCAGGTGTACGTAACGTATCCTGGGCAGATACGCACCTGTCGGCTCTGTGGGTCCCCAGGACATATGGCAGTGATGTGTGAGAAACGACGGGACCTGCCGCATCGAGCATCGGATGATCGGACAGCTGCTGCTGATCAGGCGGCACAGGAGGGCGTGGTACAGCAAGTGGAGCCAGATGTGTCAGAAGCTGCAGGAGTTGAGACGAGCACTGGGAAATGAAGCAACGAAGTACCTGAGGAAGTGCTCGTGCAGACTTTATCTATGGATATGAAGGCCCCGACTCAGGAGTCGGCGCTGAATAATTCTGAAGGGGATGTTGTTGGCGAGGAGGTGGGATTGGTGGATCCTACATTTGAGGACTTTCACAGGATGCTCGATAGTCCAACGATGGTTGGCATGTTGCCTGCGGAGGTGGTGCCTGAGGCGGATGAGTTACAACTTGGATGTGTTGATGGTGTTGAGGTCAATGAGCTTTCCAAGGTTTCGCATGTTGTAATGGAGGTCGAGGTGCATCAGGCTGAAGGGGATAATGTAATGGTTTGCACGGGTGTATCCCGTAAGCGGCCTAGTGAGGTAGCTGGTGATGATGTTTTAACGCCTGGTCAGAGGTCTGGTAAAAAGGCCTGGGCAGACGTGGCGAAGGGGGGGCAGGGGGCATTTTTAGGTCGGAATGGAGGGTTAGGAAAAGGTAGTAGTGCAAGTGGAAGTTCTGTCCCGCCGGGAGGGCATAGGGTGCAGAAGCAGAGAGGAAAACCCCCTTTATAGTTTTTAAGTTTCTGAATATGAATGTTAATGGCCTCCGTGCGGAGGTCAAGAAGAGATGGGTTGAAGTGACTTTGCGACGACTAGGTGTTGATGTATGCTGCCTTCAGGAGCATAATTTCAGGTTTGGAAGGGACTTGAGTCTGAATGGTTTTGTCACGTATATGGGAAGTGCAATGAATTTCAAAGGGGGGGTTACTGTTGGGGTAAGTGAAACCAGCCCTTTACGTTAAAGTCTTGGGAGGAGGGGGGGAGGGCAGGATTGTTCGAGTTGATGGGGTTTGAGGGATATTCAGGTATGTTTTATCGGGGTTTACATGCCTGCTGTGAATAGTCGTCGTGTTAAGGAAGATTTTGTTCGTAATGAGTTGGTTTATTTTCTGAGAGGATTACCGATGATAACTGTTGTTGCTGGTGACTGGAATTGTGTAATCCGTAAGAAGGATGTAGAGCCCAGAGGAGCGGGATGTTTATTGGGTGTGTTGAGGGATGTTTTGGTGCGATAGGAGTGGGGGATGTGATCCGGGGGAAAGTTTTGTAGAACATACTTTTGTCAGGAGAGGTTATGCTGCTAGATTAGATAGAATATATGTGACAGGGGATGTGAGGGTGGAGAATGTGACTTGTGTGGATGTGGGATTTTCGGATCACAGGGGCGTTTTGGCTTGTTTATCATGGGAAGGTGCAGTACGTATGTATTCTAGTTATTGGAAGCTGAACACTAGATTGTTGCAAAGTCCAGATCATTGTGGGGTTTTCGGAGTGGTGGGGAGGATATGGGAGGAGGGTCGGGGTGTTGAGGACATTGTTGGGTTGTGGAATGGGAGAGGTAAAGTTGCGATTCGTGATTTTTATACAAGAATGGGGAGGAAGAGGTGCGATTGAAGCTTGGCATGCAAAAGTATTTGGAGGGAATTTGAGGGCATGCTATGGAGGGGAGGGGTGGGTATCCGCAGGAGGAGATTGCAGCCTTACACAAACGGTTCGGGAGATTCAGGAGGAAGCGTTTCATGCCATTCGAATACGGGCGGAGTTGGATGATGTACTGTGGGAGATAAGGCCTCAGCGTATGTGTTGCAAAATTTAGGTGCCGTAGGAGAGATATGACAATTATGTCTATGAAAGTCGATAGAGAGTTAGGTGGGTACCGGATGGGCCAGCTGTTCGGACGACGGAGGGTATCAGTGGATATGCGGATGTTTGGTTCCAGGAGAAGTTATGTAAGGTGGACTATGATCGGGTAGCGCTGGAATAGTCCTAGAGGGTATTGTCTCGAGAATTAGTGATGAGGATCGTATGGGCATGGAGGGATGATCACTGAGGATGAGGTGTTGAAGGCGATACAGGGTCAGAGGTTAGGAAATCGCCAGGAATAGATGGGATCCCTGGTGATTTTTATGTTGCTCATTGGGAGGTCTTGAAGGAGATGCTAGTTCGGGTCTTCAATAGCATGAAATCTGGGGGCAATATGGGGGAAGATCAACGTACTGGGATTGTGGTGCTTGTACCCAAGAGAAGGCATAGTGAGTCTTTGGGAGCGTATCGTGCAATAACGTTGCTTTGTTCTGACTACAAGATTTTTGCGCGAGTGTTGGCGAATCGGATGAAGGTAGTTTTATGTCACATACTAGAGGGTGGGCAGTATGGTGTTCCCGGACGTAGTATGCGGGCGGGGCATAAGAGAATTAGGAGTTTTGTGGAGGGTCGAAAAGGGGGGGGAGTCGTAGGGCTGGACTGGGAAACAGCTTATGATCGTGTCAACAGGGATGTATTGCAGGAAATACTTAGAAGGCAGGGGTTTGGTGATGAAATAGTGGGATGGGTAAGAACATTGTATGCAGGGGTTCAGGTGCGAGTGCAGGTAAATGGGCGGGTGGGGGTAATGGTGGGTATGGAGCTCCTGTTTGCATGCTTGCAGGACCCCTTTTATCGGTTGGTGTCTGAGGGTGTCCGGGAAGCGGGTGAGGACAGTGATTGGGCACCAGGGATCATTGGGTATGTTGATGATACATCCATTTTGGTAGGAAGTGAGGAGGGGTTGAGTGTTATCAATAGGATGATAGAAGTTTTGGGTCAGCTTCTGGCATGAGGGTTAATAGGGAAAATCACATTTATTGGAGGTGGGTCTTGGGTAGGGGAACGTTGGGGCATAGGTATGGGTGGGTCACTGTAAATAGACTTAAGATTTGTGGGTAACCTTTGCAATGAAGCTAGGGTAGCACGTGAAATTAATTCCTCTACGGTTGTGGAAGGGGCTTTGAGTAGGATGGCGGGTTGGAGAGCGGGGGATTTTACATTATTGCAACGAGTGGTGGTTATTAATACGTTGGTGTATAGCAAACTTTGGCATGTGGTCATGTGTATCCTCTCATGGAGAGGGATGTACTGCGGCTGCAGGCTAGAGTCTTGCGATTCATTTGGGGTTTTGGTAAGCACTGGTTAAAGAAGGAGGTGGTGATGACAAGGGTGGCATTAGGGGGCTTGGGGTTGATACCTTTGGGTAGGAGGTTGCAGGTTTTTGTTAAGCAGGAATTTGTGGTAAGGGGAGGGGTGCGTGGCAAGGTAGATAGGATAATGAGGGAGTTAAGGAGGTGGTGGATGGGCGGGAACTGCTGAGATGTGAGGCGATATTGCGAGTTCTGTTAGTGGCGCGTGAGCCGGGTGGGATTAAGGTTAGTAAGCTGGATAGGGTAGGGATGGAAGAGGGGGCAGTATTGGAGGAAACTTTCCCAATGTACGATTGGCGAAAGGTGTGGTTTTTTTTAGAGATTACGGTTGCCATCTAGGGTACGTGAGACTGGGTTTCGGTTTTGCATGGCATCTTGGCCTCTAAAGCTCTCTTGTTTGTAATGGGTTTGGCGAGGGAGGGCAGCTGTATCAGATGTGGGATGCCTGATACAGCGTATCATGCTGTGTATTTTTGCAGGTGCCTGGGAAGGGTTAGGGAATGGTTTGGCCAAGTTCTTCGTATGGTGGGGGGGGGGTGTTATGACCTTGCGGGCTTTAAGCTTAGATGTGGGGTTGCACAGACGACGTTCGACGTGCGGTCATGTATCTTGTTTTAGATTTTTTGCATGTGTCGTGGGGTATGAGGGAGGTTAGGAGTGAGGTACGGATAAGGGCTCTGGGGCCGTTTTATAGAACAAGGTGTAGAAATCAGTGTTTGTATGGGAGGGCGTGGTCACGTTTTTCCCGGAAGGGTATCGCCTCCTCACGATGGGTCTTTTGTTGGGGGTAGTAGAGGATGAGGAATACTTAAGGGGCTGGTTTCCCAGAAGGGGGTTTGTGTGTGTGTGTGTGTGTGGGTGTTGGTAGGTGTGTGGGTGTTGGTAGGTGTGTGCGATCTTGGGTTGGGGTTGGGTGGGAGTGGTAGGTGTGGGGTGGGAATGGGTTGGGAGAGTTGTGCATCTGGTTTTGACTTTTGACCTTTTTATGCAGGGGCATAGGGAGGGGGTTGTTTATGACTTTGACGGGTGAGTGAATGGTATTGCTTTTTGACTTGGACTTTGGGATGGGGTTTTGTTTTTCATGGTATGATTGGGGATTCCCTCTGCTTCAGTTATGAGGTTAGGGTGGTGGTTAGGAGGGTATTGTAACGTGTCACATATATGGAAACGGTTAATTGTAATCTGGTGGAATGCTGCGTGGGTGGCTATTAGGCCTCATGTTTAATAATGTTTAAAAGGTTTGTTGTTTTGCCCTTTGTGGTAACGTTTTTTTCGGAGTTGTTGAAATTAGTCTCACTGTAGTTTTTAGTATATCCTTATACATATAGTAATTTATTTGTGTCATGATTTAAAGTAAGTTAACGATAAAATTACTTTTATGTAGGTCCTTGTTGGGCCATTCTTAATGTATAAACATGTATCAGTCTACCGTACCCCAGTCATGGGGTTTGGTTTTAGTTGTAAGTTTGTAATCTGTATAATGTTCATAGGCTTTTATTTGTCATTTCATTGAAATATTAAAAAAAATAACTAGGGAGGGGTGGGGTTTGGGATAGATTTGATTTTACTTAGTTTATAAAGTTTGTAATGGTGTGGAAAATGTCGATGATCACTTGTATTTTGTCAGTTACATAGTGATTTATGTATATTTTGTATAAGGTCTCTTGTCATATAAGTACATTGTATATGTTGTACGAAGACTGAGGTGTTATATATTGTTAGAAGGGATGTCATAGGACATTATATTTTGCTATGTTTCGGATCCATGTTTGTAAAACTGTATGGTTCTTAAATAAAATATAAAAAAAAATTAATCAAATTTGAATGTCTCCCATTCCATTGGCTCTATTTGACCCCTTCCGGTTAAGTGCTTCCCTCATATTAAAATAAAACAATTGTGAACGGCATCAATCTTCAATGGCTGAGGCATCGTATGAAATCGATGGAACGTTTCTTGGGTTAAGGTTGTGTAAGTTCAAATTTTGTTGGTTTCTATGCAATAAGGGGAAAATGCATCTTCTGATCAGCTTTAACCATTTAGTGCTGATGTATTTTCCTCAAACGTAATAATTTGATGTTAGGTTGTGTAAGTTACTATGAGCCAGATTTATTAATCAAATTGGTTTCTGTGAAATAATTGGAAAATGTCTCTTCTGGCCATAAATAAGTCACAGTGTTTGACTTTATTTAGTTATCCTATGTTAAATTAACTTAATGATATTTTATGTGTCTAACGTCCTAATGACCATTCTTAAAAACTGCATTTAATGTACACTAAGTTTACATCAATCTTACCTACTTATTTATGCAATTACTGTATTTACTTTCAGAAAAGCTGGTCAATCTTACTTAGAGAAAAGTTTGGCAGAATTTGCCATGTATTGGTGACAATTTCTTTTCTGAAAGAACTTGTAAAAATTCAAATATTGTTTTCCTTGCTATAATTCATGAGTTTCGTATCTGATTATCTTCATTCGTTCCATGTTGATAATTCGATCATTCATCTTCTTAGCGACTTCAAGCTTAATATACTTGTGAATTTTAGGATATTGGAGTCTTTGGTTTCTTTGAAACTTCTGAATTAGATTTTATCTGTAGTTGTCCTCATTTACCGTTTACATTGATGAAATTTGAATATTAGTTTCCATAAGATGATTTATAAATGTATATTCTGATTTACTTCAAATCTTCCACACTAATATTTAATTGCATTATCAACTTATGTCTCACTCTGCACTAATACAATTGGGTACATTGGGGCACATTTGAGGAAAAGGGGACTGGGATTGTGGAATAAGGGGATACCTTTCTCGGATCATTGAGTCACAGTTGATATTACTGTAATGAAATCCGTGGGAAAGCGCCTTGGCATTGAGTAGCGATCATGTTAGATCCAAAGAATAGAAGGATACATCCGTTTCCCTGGATCAAGAGTCCCTCACTAGCATCGGAGTACTTCCCTTGTTGAGAGAAAATATGCTTGCAACATGTATTTAAATTATAAAGTGATTCAATGGACGATTTATAAGGAGATAAAATAACCGTCCATTAAAAAATAATTACTTTATTGATAAAGCATTTATCTGTAAGAATACTGATGTCTAAGTTAGAGTGAGGGAAACACAGGATAATACTGGGAGACATGATTTAAATTAATAAAATAAAAAAATATAAGAGATTGCTTGGACATTGTTACTATGTATTGTAACGAGAATCTATTAATCTGAATGTTAGATCTGACAGCATTCTTGACAGGTAGTGAAGAAATGATAAGCAGTTTCAATGAACATCGTGTAGCCTACACTCTTTAAAACAAATAAACCAGCCAAGAGAAAAGATCGGCGGTTATATATAGGAGAAGCGTATATCTGTGTATATATACTTGAACCCATTTTTAGGATAATCGAAATTAATTTCTGGTTGTCTCTATAAGAAATGCAAACTAAATGACTCTCGCCTAATAGTATACAGGTTTTAAACCTAAGAAACCGAGAAAGATAAACGGAAACCGGTTTATCCTAAAACAGTGGAATAGAGTTCTTTACAGGATTAAAATATTCAATAGTTTATGACATAAGTAATTTAGACTGGTTTCACAGCAGGCGTTATAAATCGGAAAGAAAATATTACAGGACTAAAGTGTATACAGACTGTAAGTAGAAGTTGATGATATTTACTTGTCAACGTAAGTGCTCAAAGATAGGTAGAAGAGAGGGGTAATCCTGGAAGACTTGTGAGCCTTGCGGACGACATGCGGGTCTTGTGGATGACCTGCGAGCCTTGTGGACGACCTGCGAGCCTTGTGGATGACCTGAGAGCCTTGTGGATGACCTGCGGGTCTTGTGGATGACCTGCGGGCCTTGTGGACGACCTGAGAGCCTTGTGGATGACCTGCGGGTCTTGTGGATGACCTGCGAGCCTTGTGGATGACCTGCGGGCCTTGTGGACGACCTACGAGCCTTGTGGATGACCTGCGGGCCTTGTGGACGACCTGAGAGCCTTGTGGATGACCTGCGGGTCTTGTGGATGACCTGCGAGCCTTGTGGATGACCTGCGGGCCTTGTGGACGACCTACGAGCCTTGTGGATGACCTGCGGGCCTTGTGGACAACCTGCGAGCCTTGTGGATGACCTGCAAGCCTTGTGGATGACCTGCGAGCCTTGTGGATGACCTGTGAGCCTTGTGGATGACCTGCGAGCCTTGTGGATGACCTGCGGGCCTTGTGGACGACCTACGAGCCTTGTGGATGACCTGCGGGCCTTGTGGACGACCTGAGAGCCTTGTGGATGACCTGCGGGTCTTGTGGATGACCTGCGAGCCTTGTGGATGACCTGCGGGCCTTGTGGACGACCTACGAGCCTTGTGGATGACCTGCGGGCCTTGTGGACGACCTGAGAGCCTTGTGGATGACCTGCGGGTCTTGTGGATGACCTGCGAGCCTTGTGGATGACCTGCGGGCCTTGTGGACGACCTACGAGCCTTGTGGATGACCTGCGGCCTTGTGGACAACCTGCGAGCCTTGTGGATGACCTGCAAGCCTTGTGGATGACCTGCGAGCCTTGTGGATTACCTGTGAGCCTTGTGGATGACCTGCGAGCCTTGTGGATGACCTACGAGCCTTGTGGACGACCTGCGAGCCTTGTGGATGACCTGTGAGCCTTGTGGACGACCTGCGAGCCTTGTGGATGACCAGCGAGCCTTGTGGATGACCTGCGAGCCTTGTGGATGACCTGCAAGCATTGTGGATGACCTGTGAGCCTTGTGGACGACCTGCGAGCCTTGTGGATGACCTGCGAGCCTTGTGGATGACCTGCGAGCCTTGTGGACGACCTGCGAGCCTTGTGGATGACCTGTGAGCCTTGTGGATGACCTGCGAGCATTGTGGACGACGTGCGAGCCTTGTGGATGACCTGCGAGCCTTGTGGATGACCTGCGAGCCTTGTGGATGACCTGCGAGCCTTGTGGACGACCTGCGAGCCTTGTGGATGACCTGCGAGCTTTGTGGATGACCTGCGAGCATTGTGGACGACGTGCGACCCTTGTGGATGACCTGCGAGCCTTGTGGATGACCTGCGAGCATTGTGGACGAACTGCGAGCCTTGATGATGCCCTGCGAGCCTTGTGGACGACCTGCGAGGATTGTGGACGACCTGCGAGCCTTGTGGATGACTTGCGGACCTTGTGGACGACTTGCGAGCCTTGTGGATGGCCTGCAAGCATTGTGGATGACCTGCGAGCCTTGTGAATGACCTGAGAGCCTTGTGAACGACCTGCGAGCCTTGTGAATGATCTGCGAGCATTGTGGACGACCTGCGAGCCTTGTGGATGACCTGGAGAATTGTGGACGACCTGCGAGCCTTGTGGATGACCTGCGAGCATTGTGGACGACCTTCGAGCCTTGTGGTCGACCTGCGAGCCTTGTGGATGACCTGCGGGCCTTGTGGTCGACCTGCGAGTCTTTTGGACGACCTGCGAGCCTTGTGGATGACCTGCGAGCCTTGTGGACGACCTGCGAGCCTTGTGGACGACCTGCGAGCCTTGTGGACGACCTGCGAGCATTGTGGACGACCTGCGAGCCTTGTGGACGACCTTCGAGCCTTGTGGGCGACCTTCGAGCCTTGTGGACGACCTGCGAGCCTTGTGGACGACCTTCGAGCCTTGTGGACGACCTGCGAGCCTTGTTTAGGATCTGCGAGTCTTGTGGATATATATATATATATATAATATATATATATATATATATATATATATATATATATATATATATATATATATATATATATATATATGTATGTATATATATATATGAATAAGAACACTGAGACCAGCCGAGGATTCGAACCCGTCATTTTGGCCCACCCCGTGGTGAGCGAAAATCACACATGACGCTCTAACCCACATGGGTTTGAATCCTTGGCTAGTTGCAGTGTTGTTATTTTTTTTTTTCAACAAGTCGGCCGTCTCCACCGAGGCAGGGTGACCCAAAAGAAAGAAAATCCCAAAAAGAAAATACTTTCATCATCATTCAACACTTTCACCCCACTCATACATAATCACTGTCTTTGCAGAGGAGCTCAGATACGACAGCTGAGAATTGTCCCTCCCAGCTGTCACTATCCCAGACCCCTCCTTTAAAGTGCAGGCATTGTACTTCCCATTTCCAGGACTCAAGTCCGGCTAAACCAATAACCGATTTCCCTGAATCCCTTCACTAAATATTACCCTGCTTACACTCCAACAGCTCGTCAGGTCCCAAAACCATTCGTCTCCATTCACTCCTATCTAACACGTTCACACACGCTTGCTGGAAGTCCAAGCCCTCGCCCACAAAACCTCCTTTACCTCTTCCTCCAACCTTTTCGAAGACGACCCTACTCCTCCTTCCTTCCCTACAGATTTATACGCTCTCCAAGTCATTCTACTTTGATCCATTCTCTCTAAATGACCAAACCACCTCAACAACACCTCTTCAACCCTCTGACTAATACATTTAGTAACTCCACACCTCCTCCTAATATCAACACCCGAATTCTCTGCATAATATTTACACCACACATTGCCCTTAGACAGGACATCTCCACTGCCTCCAGCCGCCTAATCGCTGCAGCATTTGCAACCCATGCTTCACACCCATATAAGAGTGTTGGTACGACTATACTTTCGTACATTCCCTTCTTTGCCCCCATGGATAAGGTTTTTGTCTCCACAGATACCTCAACGCACCACTCACCTTTTTTTCTTCATCAATTCTGTGGTTAACCTCATCCTTCATAAACCCATCCACTGACAAATCAACTCCCAAATATCTGAAAACATTAACTTCTTCCATAATCCCTCTCTCCAATGTGATATCCAATTTTTCTTTATCTAAATCGTTTGATACCCTCATCACCTTACTCTTATCTTTGTTCACTTTCAACTTTCTACCTTTACACACCCTCCCACACTCGTCCACTAACCTTTGCAACTTTTCTTTAGAATCTCCCATAAGCACAGTATCATCAATAAAAAGTAACTGTGTCAACTCCCATTTTGTACTTGATTCCCCATAATTTAATCCCACTCCTCTCCCCAACACCCTTACATTTACTTCTTTTGCAACCCCATCTATAAATATATTAAACAACCATGGTGACATCACACATCCCTGTTTAAGACCTACTTTTACCGGGAAGTAATCTCCCTCTCTCCTACACACCCTAACCTGAGCCTCACTATCTTCATAAAAACCCTTTATAGCATTCAGTAACTTACTACCTATTCCATACACTTGCAACATCTGCCACATTGCTACCCTATCCACTCTATCATATGCTTTTTCTAAATCCATAAATGCAATGAAAACTTCCCTACCTTTATCTAAATACTGTTACATATATGCTTCAATGTAAACACTTGATCTACACATCCCCTACCTCTCTAAAACCTCCAACATAATATCTCCTCTTTAACATTTCTGTCATGATCCTGTCAGTTCCTGCTGCTTTACCCCTTTCTTTCTAGGTAATGCCTCACGCACCTCCCCACACTCACATTCTGCTCTTCCTCACTCTTAAAAGATGTTATACCTCCTGACCAGTGCATGAAATTACCGCCTCTCTTCATCGACATTTAAAAGTTCCCCATCTACTAATTCCCTTCTGTTTTTAACTGACAGTGACTCTCCCACTCTTCATCTGCCTCCTTTGCACTCTCACCCTCTCTTCCCCTTTTCTTTACTTTCCATATACTCTGCCTCTTACAACACTTCTGTTTTGTAAAACCTCTATAAGCTACCTTTTCTCTTTATCACACCTTTACTTCATCATCCCACCAATCATTCTCTTTCCTCCTGCACCCACCCTCCTATACCTACAAACTTCTGCCCCACATTGTAATACTGCCTTTAGAACAATCCCAACCCTCTTCTATATATATATATATATATATATATATATATATATATATATATATATATATATATATATATATATATTTTTGATGCCGGAGCAATGGGCTAGAAACCCTTCTCCTGTACAAATCTACTAAAACGAGAAGAAGAAAAACTTTATAAAATTGGGTTGTCTGAATGTGCGTGGATGAAAGTGATGATAAGAAAGAGATGATTGCCGATGTTATGAATGAAAAGAAGTTGAATGTCCTGGCCCTAAGCGAAACAAAGCTGAAGGGGTAGGCGAGTTTCAGTGGGGAGAAATAAATGGATTAAGTCAGGAGTATCTGAGAGATTAGAGCTAAGGAAGGTAGCAATAATGTTGAAGGATCAGTTATGGAAGGAAAAGAGGGAATATAAATGTGTAAATTCAAGGATTATGTGGATTAAAATAAGGGTCGGATGCGAAAAGTGGTCATAATAAGCGTGTATGCACCTGGAGAAGAGAGAGTGTAGAGGAGAGAGAGAGATTTTGGGAGATGTTAAGCGAATGTATAGGAACTTTTGAACCAAATGAGAGAGAAATTTGTGGTAGGGGACCTAAATGCTAAAGTGGGAGAAACATGCAGAGAGGGTGTAGTAGGTAAGTTTGGGGTGCCAGGTAAATGATAATGGGAGCCCTTTGATTGAACTTTGTATAGAAAGGGGTTTAGTTATAGGTAATACATATTTTAAGAAAAGAGGATAAATAAGTATACAAGATATGATGTAGGGCAATGACAGTAGTTTGTTGGACTATGTATTGGTAGATAAAAGACTGTTGAGTAGACTTCAGGATGTACATGTTTATAGAGGGGCTACAGATATATCAGATCACTTTTTAGTTATAGCTACAGTGGGAGTAAAAGGTAGATGGGATACAAGGAAAATAGAATCAGTAAGTAAAAGAGAGGTGAAGGTTTATAAACTAAAAGAGGAGGCAGTTAGGTAAGATATAAACAACTATTGGAGGATAGATGGGCTATGAGAGTGTAGGCAATGGGGTCGAAAATGTATGGGGTAGATTTAAAATGTAGGTTAGAGTGTTCAGCAGAAGTTTGTGGTTACAGGCGAGTGGGTGGGAGGGAAGAGGAGCGATTGGTGGAATGATGATGTAAAAGAGTAGTAAGGGAGAAAAAGTTAGCATATGAGAGGTTTTACAAAGTAGAAGTGATGCAAGGAGGGAAGAGTATATGGAGAGAAAAAGAGAGTTAAAAGAGTGGTGAAGCAATGTAAAAGAGAGCAGATGAGAGAGTGGGTGAGATGTTATCAAAATTTTGTTGAAAATAAGAAAAAGTTTTGGAATGAGATTAATAAGTTGAGGAAGCCTAGAGAACAAATGTATTTGACAGTTAAAAATAGGAGAGGAGAGTATTAAATGGAGAGTTAGAGGTATCGGGAAGATGGAGAGAATATTTTGAGGATTTGTTAAATGTTGATGAAGACAGGGAAGCTGTGATTTCGTGTGTAGGGCAAGGAGGAATAACATCTTGTAGGAGTGTGAAGAGCCAGTTGTGGGTGTAGGGAAGTTCGTGAGGCAGTGGGGAGAATGAAAGGGGTAAGGCAGCTGGGATTGATGGGATAAAGATAGAAATGTTAAAAGCAGGTGGGATATAATTTGGAGTGGTTGGTGCTATTATTTAATAAATGTATGGAAGAGGGTAAGGTACCTAGGGATTGGCAGAGAGCGTGTTTGTTCCTTTGTATAAAGGCAAAGGGACAAAAGAGAGTGCAAAAATTATAGGGGAATAAGTCTGTTGAGTGTACCTGGTAAAGTGTATGGTAGAGTTATTTGAAAGAATTAAGAGTAAAACAGAAGGCAGGATAGCAGATGAACAAGGGGGCTTTAGGAAAGGAGGGGGTGTAGACCAAGTGTTTACAGTGAAACATATAGGTGAACAGTATTTGGATAAGGGTAAAGATGTTTTTTGGCATTTATGGATTTGGAAAAGGCGTAAGATAGGGTAGATAGGGGGCAATGTGGCAGATGTTGCAGGTGTATGGAATAGGAGGAAGGTTACTGAAAGCAGTGAAGAGTTTTTATGAGGATAGTGAGGCTCAGCTTAGAGTGTGTAGGAGGGAAGGGACTATTTCCCAGTAAAAGTGGGCCTTAGACAAGGATTGTGATGTCACCGTGGTTGTTCAATATATTTATAGATGGGGTTGTAAGAGAAGTGAATGCGAGGGTCTTGGCAAGAGGTGTTGGGCTAAAAGATAAAGAAGCAAATACAAAGTGGGAGTTGTCACAGTTGCTTTTTGCTGATGACACTGTGCTTTTGGGAGATTCTAAGAGAAGTGCAGAGGTTGGTGGATGAATTTGGTAGGGTGTAAAAGAAGAAAATTGAAAGTGAATATAGGAAAGAGTAAGGTGATGAGGATAACAAAAGAATAGGTGACAAAGATTGGATATCAGATTGGAGGGAGAGAGTAAGGAGGAGGTGAATGTATTCAGATATTTGGGAGTGGACATGTCGGGATGGTCATGAAGGATGAGGTGAATTAGAATTGATGAGGGAAAGGTGAGTGGAGCACTTGGAGTCTGTGGAGACAAAGAACCTTGTCCATGGAAGTAAAGAGGGAATGGTAGAGAGTATAGTTATACCGACGCTCTTATATGGGTGTGAAGCATGGGTGATGAATGTTGCAACGAGGAGAAGGCTGGGGGCAGTGGAGATGTCATGTCTGGAGGTCAATTGTGGTGGAATATAATGCAGAGAATTCGGAGTTTGGAAATTAGAGGAGGTGGGATTACCAAAACGATTGTCCAGAGAGCTGAGGAGGGGTTGTTGAGGTGGTTTGACATGTAGAGAGAATGGAACGAGACAGAGTGACTTCGAGAGTGTATAACTGTAGGAGGGAAGGCGGGGTAGGGGTTTGGCCTAGGAAGGTTGGAGGAGGGAAAGGAGTTTTGTGTGCGAGGGGCTTGACTTCAGCAAATGTGTGAGCGTATTTGATAGGAGTGAATGGAGGCATATGGTTTTTAATACTGATGCTGTTGGAGTGTGAGCAAAGTAACATTTATAAGGGATTCAGGAAACGGCAGGCCGGACTTGAGTTCTTGGAGATGGGAAGTACAGTGCCGGCACCTAAAGGAGGGGTGTAAGTTGCAGTTTTATAACTGTATGTAAAGCACCCTTCTGGCAAGACAGTGATGGAGTGAATGATGATGAAAGTTTTTCTTTTCGGGCCACCCTGCCTTGGTGGGAATCGGCCGATGTGTTAATAAAATAAAAAAAAAATATATATATATATATATATATATATATATATATATATATATATATATATATATATATATATATATATATATATATATATATATATATATATATATATATATATATATATATGCTGTTATGGCTAAATTCCTTGGTAATTGAGAGTAGGTATACAATATCTCTCAACTAGAGCCCGTTTGAAAACCTACTGCCATTTTCGAATACAGCAACCCGAAATAACCTAAATACTTTCAAATATTTTTGGGAAAGAAATTTTTGTTGTTGTTTGACCAGTGTAATAATAATAATAATAATAATAATAATAATAATAATAATAATAATAATAATAATAATAGTAATAATAATTATAACATTTATAAGAATAATAAATAATATAATAATTCTGAAAACGTTTCGTGAGACTGGTTTTCCCCAGAATCCTTGTTGTTGGTGAGGTTGGAAGAGCAGATATCTTGAGTCTGGTATTGTGAAATACCAGATTTTCTGAGATAAGTTTTTGTAACTTGTTTGTGTGCCAGGTTTAACTATTCTATATTTTTTTTTAATTATATGAGTTATTTTGTTTGTGTTTTATTTCCGTCACTACATAACTGCTAATATCATTTATAAATAATGGTGATGTTGCTGCTGCTGATGATTTGCTGCTGCTGCTGATGATGATAATAATAATAATAATAATAATAATAATAATAATAATAATAATAATAATAATAATGATGATGATGATGATGATGATGTGATGATGGTGATGGTGATGATGATGATGATGATGATTATGTATATCATCATCATCATCATCAATACATCATCATCATCATCATCATCATATCATCATCATCATCATCATCATCATCATCATCATCATCATAATTATTATGATTATTATGATTATTTTAATAATAATAATAATCATAATAACAACGGTATTTATAGGCTGTACTATGAGAAGAATAAAACTGCTGCTAGTATATAACGAGAGTTAGTTGCCTTATACATGGAGGTAAACGAGAGCTGACTCAGCGAGGCTGGTCACGGAGGGTATTGTAACATATCTGTTTTGGACGTGTAAAGTTCTGAAAATATTCCTGGTGTGTTTCCCTGTGTTCGCTTAATGTGTTCCGAGTAGGTGATACTCTGTGATCGGTTAATATGTTCAGTGTAGGTGATAGCATATGTTCGGTTAATTGTACTGAGTAGGTGATATCCTGTGTTCGGTTAATGTGTGGTGGTGACACCCTGAGATCCGGTTAATGTGCATAGTAGTTAGGGCCTTACTCGTAGGTTACCTGTAGTCGCTTTAGGTCACCGCCCCGTGCGGTCCAACAAGGCCTCCTGGTTGCCCTGATCGATTGGGCTGTTGGTGCCGCCCCGATCCAATATCACTACAGCCCACTGATCCCCTAGTTTGAGCAATTTTTTGAGTTCCCCCTTTAAAAACAGCAAAGGGTATTCATTATCCCCTTTTACATGTGGAAAAGTACTAAAAGTCGAGGTCCTTTTACATTATAAAGGTGTATCTAAGTGTATCCTGACCGTCTCCAAACCTCTTTGGTCAAACGTATTAAGTTGCTTGATAGAAATGGAATTATCCATCCAGAATCTTGAGGGGTAGGTTACCAAGTGTCTTTCGTCCTATTATTAATATACAGTCCGAGAGATTTCAAGGCCCTGACGCCTAGGGAATGGGAGGTAATCAAGATTGATCAGAGAAATGGAAGATGGTCAATTCCTAACCCCAAACCTTCATAGCATTAAACAACTTTCTTTAAGAAAATTCTTTCTTATACCTCAAAATCTGTCACTTACATTTACATCTTACAACATTCTTTGCAAGTTTAATAACCTTCAGTTTTACTGCTGAAAATAGTAAAGATATACTTTGCTGAACAAGTATTATTACAGAAATTATCAATTCATGTCACCATAAATCTCGACATATGAGAAATGTGCTTCACTTCCAATCAGACTAGAAAGCGGAAGTGCCTGAAGGCATCACAGATACCTTTATCATGGATTCCTGTCTTCATAATTAGTGTTCAGCGAACCTATAATGGTGAGTCTCCGAACAAATCAAAGACAATGTTGGGGTTAGTGACCCATTGTTCATTAATGTAGTCAGGATTTGGAATGCTCTAACAGGCTCCTCAACTACGCCAGTTTCTTCTAATAACCACAAAGTCTAACTGATGTTTGCAGAAAGGGGGAAACAGGATACACTAGGCAATGTATCAGCCAGCCTAAGTTACATCTAACCGCCGTCAACAACTCATGTGACATAAGAAATACGTTGCTTTAGTGAATAGTACACAACAAAACAATGAAATTATAGTAATTATATGAAAAGAGCCGAATACGCTCATTATCAACTTAAACTACGCTACGTCCAGAAAGGTTGTATGTAGTGTTCAAAACAATCTCTTCATGCATTCTAAACACTGTCTTCAGATAACCTCAGTGTCAACTATTATGACTGTTCATTGGTTATACATGAATCTTCCTTAGTGATCCGATTATTCCTTATGATCTAATATTCTGACTATTCATGAATTTTCCCGATTATTCCTCATCATCCCTAACCCTAACCCTGATGGGTTGTAATCCCTAAAGCTAGTTGTATTCACTGATTGCAGCATTTAACCTTGTGTACCTGTGCCGTACCGTTGTACCCTTATGCAGCTGCCTAATTGGGCTTAGTACTATTGGTTATATATTATAACGATGGGCAGGATGCGCTCACAGGTAGGCAAAACATGCAGGATAGGTGCAGGGAACGCTGGTCTGATGTCACCAAATCCTCACAAGGCCCGTGACAAGGAGCAATTTTGTGATTTTGTATACACTCTTGCTTAAGTTGAGCAGAATAGACTCCATTAAATAGCTATCTAGTTTGTACATAACATAACTGAATTATATATGGCTATCATGTTTCCAGAGCGAGGGTGCAATTTTGTTTCTTTCCATGATGTAAGAGAGAGAGAGAGAGAGAGAAGAGTCTAGTACATTCAACTCCAGCAAATGCATAATTATGAAACTGGGGATGGGCAAAGAAACCTAGAACATAGTACAGGCTTGGGTACAAGGCTGAAAATCTCTCAGAACAACAACCTCGGACCCTTTACACAACAGCGTTTTTTGCAGTTGATGTGCTAAAACACAACTGCATAAGCACTGCAGCAAATGCGTGTCTGTCTATCTAAGATTGGCTTTCAGGCACTTTAAAAGAAGTTATTCGCGCCTCTGATAGACGTTTTCAAGCATGTTTTGACCATGCAACACCAGTATGAAACCCATCCTGATCAAGCAGGTCGAGAAACTGGAGAAGTGCAAGGTTGGCAGCAAGACTAATCCTAGTGCTAAATGATATGTGCTTTGAGGAGAGATTAAGAGAGCTGAACCTAGTGACATTAAAAGGAAAATACTAGGAGTGATATGATAACAGCGTGCAAAATAGGTAGATGAATTGATTGGGGGGACTGGGACAGATTGCATGAGAGACACGAAATTCGAGTCAGGAATGTCAGGAAGCATATTCAGCCTTAAGGTGGTCAAAAAGGTAAATGACCCAGACAGTAGAATGGTAGAGGCAGGATTAATATATAGATTTAAGAAGAGGCATAAGCCCTCGAAACCAGGAAAGGATAAATTAACCCAGAACCACAAATCACATCACTCCTCCCCCACACACTCTCTCCAACATGATAGGGACACAACCAAAAGAGGGACGTCGTATTCCTTTTAACAGCTCAGACACAGAGCTAACGAAACGCCCCTCGGCACAGTGATCACGTGGTTATGAGATTCGAATAGACAGTAGGTTAACAATAAAGAGTGAAGCAGCACGAGACGGACGGAGAAACCAAACTTCAAAAAATGGGACCACACACATATGAGGCAATTCCTGCATGAGGTGCATTTGCAAAGGATTAGAGAAGACAGTAAACGAAATGATGGAACATGTGATCACAAAGTGCAAGGAGGCAGAAAGAATTCGTTTCAAGGGGTAACACAAACAATGGGAAGACAAGAGTGAGCCCATGGTTTATCCCGGGGGTATGGAGAGGACAAAAAACTTACTAGAGCATGGAAAAAGTATAGAAGGCAATGGACTCGGGAAAACAGGAAGATGAGCCGAAGAGCCAAAAATGAATATGTATGGATAAGGAGAGAGGCCCAGTGGCAATACGAGAATGACTTAACATTAAAAACCAAATCCAAAGTTGTTATACAGTCACATCAGTAGGAAAACAACACTCAATGACCAGGTAATCAGGCTGAGGAAGGAAGAAGGAGAACTCACAGGGAGTGACCAGGAATACTGAATACCTCCCAGAATCTGGAGCTCAGCTCAAGATTCAGGGAAGATTCATAGTGTACAGAAAGCCTTCCGCAAACCAAGGGAGTAGGTGCACCAGCAAGAGCTGGACACCTGCTCACAACCGAGGGAGAATGAATAAACTGCTAGGTGAACTAGATACCTCAAGGCGGTGGGCCCAGATTACATTCTCTGTAGGTATTGATAGAGGGGGCATCACAAACCTAATGAGCTTCTATGATAAGGTAAAAGACGTAAGACAGGAGAAAGAGGGATGGGCAATTGGAACTTTTGGACGAAGCTTCGATAAAATAACACAAGAGACTTTGAAAGAGGGGCGGCAGGAATAGAAGGGGAAAACCCGACAGGTAAAACCAACGTGTGCTGGTAGGAGAGGTGTCAGGGGTGCATGTGTCGAGGGTTCCCAAAGGGTCAGTCCTAGGTCCTGTGATCTTCTTGAATATGGAATAAATGACAGAAGGATTAGATTCAGAAGTGTTCTTTTCGCAGACAAAGGAGAGAATCAGATAAGCCTACTGGGAGTTCTGGACGGTCAAGGGTCAGATTGGCTCCTGGAGTTTAACCCCAAGTGAAAGTCATAAAGTTTGAGGAAAGACAAAGAAGTCGCAAACGGGACAGCCAGGAGGTCAAAGGTGCAAAACTCATCATGGAAAAGGATCTTGGGGTGAAACATACCGAGCACATGTCCTGGCCGCCATTAACCAAATAACCACTGCGCATATTCGCCTGGCAAATAAGAATAAGTTTCGACATCTAAGTAAGAAGTCAATCAAGCCTTCACTGTGACGCAGGCTTATATTGGAGTATCGCCCAGTATGGACCCACACTTGGTCAAAAAGTCAAGTTGGAAATTGCAAAGGTTTGCAAAAAGACAGTCCAGAGCTAAAAACTTCTATGGAGACAAAGAAATCAACCTGACGGCATTGGAGGACAAAAGGATGGGGAAAATGATTAAGACATATAAAATTGGCAATTGAAAGGTTGAAAGAGACAGAATATTTCAGAGATGTGAAAAGCAGCAAGGGGTCACAGCTGGACGTTAATAACTAAATAACACAGGAGTTAGGAAGTATTTCTTGCAGGTTGTCAGGAAGGCAACAGTCTGGGTGATAAGGAGGTTTCACTAGCTTTAAGAAGAGGCATGCTAAAGCTCATGGAAAAGGGGAAGAGAGGACCTAGTAGGCCAGGGAAGAGGCGGGGAGAGCTATGACTGGGCCCTGCCGACAAAAAATAGCAAATATGTAAAACTCCACCTGCTTAAATGTTCTTTTCAGGTTTGTAAAAGTGTGTCAGTGATCCAGCCGATAAGAGGTTGATATTAATTTTGATGAAGTCGTTCCGATGTAATGGAGCAACGAATTCTATAAAACACACTTATTTCAAATAACCTCAGAGCCTTTACTTCATGCAAACTTCAAACTATCAGAAAAAAACAAATGAAGTTGAGTCTGATACACCTGCACAATGGGGTTATATTTAACATGATACAGTCTTTATTAACAACTGAGTTGAGGTACTTTTCATAACATGGTGTTAATGTTCCATGGCTTAGTGCGTATTCAAAAATAAATATTAAAGCGTTATGGCTTCAGCACAGCATCAAAGTCGAATTGATAGTGACTCGTCTCACGTAGGATCGATGTGCGTTGCCTGAACCAACTGTTGAAAACCTCAAAATGTTTTGTTGTTCTGGTCCTTCTCTTCATTATTCCTCCATTATATTCCCTCCAATAGTAGGGTTGCTGCCTTCTTCCACTGACCTTCCCTCTAATGTTACGGTTTCTGCCTTCTTCCACTGACCTTCCCCCTAATGCTACGGTTTCTGCCTTCTTTTATTGACCTTCCCTTAACGGCAGGGGGTTTCTGCTTTCTTCATCTGACCTTCTCTCAATGTCATAGTTGCTGCCTTCTTCCACTGACCTTCCCTACTATATCAGGGTTGCTGCCTTCATTCACTGACCTTCTCTCGAATGTTAAAGTTCTTCCTTCTTTTGCTGAACTTCCTTTAATGTAAAGGCTTCTCTCACTGTCCATCCTTACAATGGTAGAGTTGCTGTTACTTTCACTGACCTTCCGCCCAGTGTAGGGATGCTGCCGCCTTACATACATGTTCGCGATACCAAGTTAAGCCTCTGATCTCTTCCCTCTGTTGTTGAAGTTGCTGGTTTTTTTGTCTCCCTTGGCTTTTCTTCAGATGTTAGGATATCAGTTTCTATCTCCTAGCAATCCCTTAGATGTCAGGGCTGCCTCTTTTCTCTTTACTTTTCCTTATATGTTAGGTGTTGTCTCTTTCTCTTGGCCTTCCCTTAGATGTTATGGGTGTTGTCTCTTTCTCTTAGACATCCTTAGAAGTTAAAGTTCTCCTATTCACATGGCCTTCCCTTGGATGTTAGGTTATTGCTCTTATCAGATTCCTATTAAATAACAAAAAGGCACAATATCGTGTGGAACAATACAAATAACCGCCCTAGTGAAATTAAGACGACGTTTGGTCTCGATATTTACAAGTCACACTGTGACTTTGTAAATGGTCCAAGTTGACCAAAACGTCGTAACTCCCGAATGTACGGGTTATTTATTTGTTGGGGTCCAGCTACGACCTTTTTCCTGCAATGTTACGGATGCTGTGGAAAACCTTTTGCAAAACAAAAATTTCCCAATAATCTTATTCTAAAATTACACATGGGATTAATCGAGCCTTTTCAAATGGGTGTCCATCAACTCAGGAAAACATACGTTGGGAAACAGACTAATGATTTGAGATTGTTTAAGACACCTAAACGAATAAGTGAGTCTTACGTAACTAATGACATAATGAGAACAACTGGTTCGTCAAGGGTATAACGAAAAATTACTAATCCGTAAATACTTTTTTCTCTTCTGAAACAACCAAACTGAAAGCATCAGTTCCAAGGTTAAAAACTATTAACTAAATGCTGATTTGCTTAATAAATATTTTCTAATAATTTTATTCTAAATAAATAATTTTATTAATAAATAAATAATTTTATTAATAAACAAATGATTTCATGAAAAAGTTTATAATTCCGTTAATATAAAATTATGATCAATAAACAATGTCAAGTCGAGTTACCACCTTGCACTGTTTATGTCTGTTCCGCTGTAGGGAGATTCCGCGGGGAGGGGTTCTGTAGGAACCAAGTGATCTTTATCTCATGTGTCCCCTGTTCATATGGTATTGTAAGTAATTCAAGCATGTTTTAAAGATATACAAGTGAGAAATATAGCTTATCCAAATAATATATATTTATTATGTTCCGGAACGGACAGAAGGAACGGGTTTAGTGGAAGACGAGTTTTCCCACGGCGAAAGGATCCAAAGGCCGAGGACTTAATGGAGACGGCGCATGAGCTCAGGGGATTTACCATCTTAAACCGCGAGTTATTGTTTACAATACTTTCTCCAAGTGCTTACTACTCTCCTTCCACTATCTTCTTACCTTGTAAGGTATGTACATCGCAAACGGGCTAATACTATCTTCTTCTTGAATATAGATATCAGCCGCCCTCTTAATATAGTTACTCAGCCTGCCCTCTTAATATAGTTATGCCCCTCTTAATATAGTTACTCAGCCTGCCCTCTTAATATAGTTACTCAGCCTGCCCTCTTAATATAGTTACTCAGCCTGCCCTCTTAATATAGTTACTCAGCCTTCCCTCTTAATATAGTTACTCAGCCTGCCCTCTTAATATAGTTACTCAGCCTGCCCTCTTAATATAGTTACTCAGCCTGCCCTCTTAATATAGTTACTCAGCCTGCCCTCTTAATATAGTTACTCAGCCTGCCCTCTTAATAAAAAGTTACTCAGCCTGCCCTCTTAATATAGTTACTCACCCTTTCCCCTCTTAATATAGTTACTCAGCCTGCCCCTTAATATAGTTACTCAGCTGCCCTCTTAATATAGTTACTCAGCCTGCCCTCTTAATATAGTTACTCAGCCTGCCCTCTTAATATAGTTACTCAGCCTGCCCTCTTAATATAGTTACTCAGCCTGCCCTTTTAATATAGTTACTCAGCCTGCCCTCTTAATATAGTTACTCAGCCTCCCTCTTAATATAGTTACTCAGCCTGCCTCTTAATATAGTTACTCAGCCTGCCCTCTTAATATAGTTACTCAGCCTGCCCTCTTAATATAGTTCTCAGCCTGCCCTCTTAATATAGTTACTCAGCCTGCCCTCTTAATATAGTTATCAGCCTGCCTTTTAATATAGTTACTCAGTCTGCCCTCTTAATATAGTTACTCAGCCTGCCCTCTTAATATAGTTACTCAGCCTGCCCTCTTAATATAGTTACTCAGCCTGCCTCTTAATATAGTTACTCAGTCTGCCCTCTTAATATAGTTACTCAGCCTGCCCTCTTAATATAGTTACTCAGCCTGCCCTCTTAATATAGTCCCTAGCCTGCCCTCTTAATATAGTTACTCAGCCTGCCCTCTTAATATAATTACTCAGCCTGCCCCCCAATATAGTTACTCAACCTGCCCTCTTAATATAGTTACTCAGCCTGCCCTCTTAATATAGTTACTCAGCCTCCCCTCTTAATATAGTTACTCAGTGCCCTTTTAATATAGTTACTCAGTCTGCCCTCTTAATATAGTTACTCAGCCTGCCCTCTTAATATAGTTACTCAGCCTGCCCTCTTTAATATAGTTACTCAGCCTGCCCTCTTAATATAGTTACTCAGCCTCCCTCTTAATATAGTTACTCAGTCCCTCTTAATATAGTTACTCAGCCTGCCCTTTTAATATAGTTACTCAGCCTCCCCTCTTAATATAGTTACTCAGCCTGCCCTCTTAATATAGTTACTCAGCCTGCCCTTTAATATAGTTACTCACCCTGCCCTCTTAATATAGTTACTCAGCCTGCCCTCTTAATATAGTTACTCAGCCTGCCCTCTTAATATAGTTACTCAGCCTGCCCTCTTAATCACAAACATCATGCCACTGTTGTAAAACGCAGTCAAACGGTGTCTGATGATGGCGCCTTCAACACTTCAAATGCGACTTTTTCATTGCAGCCGCGCTCAGTGGGTCCCGTTTTCTGTTCGCTCAACGACTTATTTTTAACGTTTTTTTTTTATATTTATAGTTTTTCTAACCTAACCAAACCCTAACCTAGAATGTGTTGTTAACCTTATGTGAAAAAGTGACAGTGCTAGGAGGATGAGTTGAGGATGGCTGACTGTCTTCCAGAGTTCTGGTAACTGTCACGTGTTCGACTTGTTGACCTTAGCTAGTGGTATAGACAATGCTTCTGATCCATCTGGAAGAGTCAGGTTCCAGTGCATTTGATGCATCCAGCTCCATCAAATTTTTTTTCCTCTTCCCGTGTTGTGTGATGTCCAGTACCTACTGGTGTGCCTTCCTCCAGGCTTTTGGAAATGCCCAGTTTCTAATGAAAGACCACTTTAAATCGCATGTTCAGCACTTCACAGATTCCTGTCTTTTTTTTTAAGCTCTCTTGCTTCCCTTTGAGTTAAATATCTTGGTCTTTTATTGTTATCTTTCTTCTGATAAGGCTGTGAAGCTTGTAGAAGTTTTGTTCAACTTGCCTTAACTGTAATATAATTCTCGAATTATCTCAACCTCTGTCCTCATCCTATATATATTTATTTCTGGTTAATTTGCTCACTTCTCTGTTGTCATCTGTTTTCACTTCCTACAGTTTTTCCATGCTCATGCTTTTTTTTATTTTGCCGCTTTGCATTTCTGGAAACTGGGGCTCTTTCGTCTTTGCTATTTCTATTTCGCTCTTTGGGTATGAATTTCTCTGCCTCTCGACACTTTCCAGCTACGTATTCCATCATCTCATCCATTGACTTTCCTTCCAGTTCCCCTTCCCACTCCATTACATTCAGGAATTCCCGCATTCCTGCAAAGTTTCCTATTCCAAGCTTCAGGGACCTTTCTTGTCATTTAAGCCTTATTTGCCTGTTCAGGGACCTTTTCTCCGCATTGCACATGCTGCTTCAGTTTCCTTCTAAGGGAATTGAGCTTCCCTTCAAACTCCCCCCTCAGTCGGTTTTTCTGGTCATCTATCCTCTTTTCAGCTGGTGCTATTGTCCGCCATCTTTGTTCCTCCATATTTCTTGCTTACATGAAAAGCATTAGGGTGTGCGGTGTGAGTTCCTTTAGATCTGTGTCACTCACCTAGTTGTGGTTGGAGGGGTCGAGCCCAGCTTCTGGCCCCGCCTCTTCACTGGTCCTAACTAGGTCTACTCTCTCCCTGCTCCATGAGCTTTATCATACCTGCCACCACTACCTCACTTTCCAGACTAATCCATTTTCTGACAACCTTGCTGAAGAAATACTTCCTAAATCCTTTGCCTCATTGGAGTCTTCAACATCTAATTGTAAACCCCTTTGTTGCTGTGTCCCATCTCTGGAACATCCTGTCTCTGTCCACCTAGTTGATTCTCTCAGTATTTTATATATAGTTATCATGTTTTCCTATCCTTCCTGTCCTCCAGCGTCGTCAGATCGAGTTCTCTTAACCTCCCTCGTTGGACATACCCTATCTCTGGCACTAGTCTCGTTGCAAAAGCTTTGCATTTTCTCTAGTTTCCTGACGTGTTTGGGCAGGTGAGGGTTCCAAACTGGAGCTGCATACTCAATATGGGCCTGACGTACACGGTGTACAGGTCCAAACCCGACTCCTTACTGAGATGATGGAATGGTATTTATAGGTTCGCTAGTCGTCCATATGCTGCAGCAGTTATTTGGTTGATGTCCCCTCAGAGATGTGCTTATTATACACACTCCAAGGTCCTTTTCCTTGAGTGTGAGTTGTAGTCTTTAGCCCCCCTAGACTGTACTCTGTCTGCGTCTCCTTGCCCTTCCCGATCTTCATGACTTTCCACTTGGTGGGTTAAACTCCAGGAGCCAGATCCCTCCTGAGTCCCTTAGCCCCCTTATCCTCCGACTGAATTCTCCTCATTAACTTCACATCGTCTTCAAACAGGGACACTTCTGAGTATTTCTTCCGTCATGTCATTCATATACTAGGAACAGCACCGGTCCTACGACTCACCCTGGGGAAACCCCCGTTCGTCACAGGCGCCCACTCTGACACCTCATCACGTACCATGACTCGCTGCTGCCTTCCTATCAGGTTTCTCTAAAATATAACGATAAGCAGTATAATGTATCACATTATACTGCTTATGTATTTATATTTCCATTGTGTCGGTATTTTATAACATTTAATTCCATCGTCCAAACACTGCAGTAGAAATGGATTCTTCACACAGAGAATACCTGGACCTTTTAAAAAACTTACTCTTGTACCTTTCGACCAGGTAGATCTGTTTGTGACTTGATAAAGCCCACTGTGCAGAAACGTTGTCAAAAAAGGATCACATTATACTGCTTATGTGTTTATTTTCCATTGTGTCGGTATTTTATACCATTTATTTCCAGGTATTCTCTGATTCATTGCAGTGCCTACCTTGTTATACCTGCCTTGTCCTCCACCTTTTGCATTAGTTTTTTGTGTGGAACTGCGTTAAAAGTCCTCTTACGGGCCAAGAAAACGCAATCTACCCACCCGCTCTCTCTTGTCTTACTGCTGTCACCTTTTCATTGAACTCTAGTAGGTTTGTGACACGGATTTAACGTGCTGGTTGTCGTTTATAAGCTCATTCCTTTATAGGTGGTCCACCACTCTTCTCTTGAAATCTCCATAACTCTGCATACAATACATGTCAGTGACACAGGTTTGTAGTTTAAGTTCGTGTCTGTCCCCTTTTTAAAAATTGGGACTATATTTCTTCTTCCATACCTGTAGTCGCCCTGTTTCGATAGATGTGTTGAAGATTGTTGTTAGTGGTACACAGAGAGATGTTATCGGCCCCTTCGCCTTTGAGTTATCTAGATTGCTTAGCAGCCTTTTCACCTCTGTGTCCAGCACTTGTTGGTGTATCCCACCTCTCTATCTTTCTGGAGTCTTTCTGTCTCCACTGTGAATACTTCTTTAAATCTCTTGTTGAGCTCCAGCATTCAAGATCGTTTCTTGTAAACTTCTCTCCTTCCTTCCTCAGCCCGATTACCTAGTCTTTGACAATTGTTTTCTTCCTGATGTGACTGTACAACAGCTTGGGTCATACTTGGCTTTCACTGCTATGTCATTTTTTAAATTTTAGTTGGACCTCCCTTCTTACCTACGATATTCATTTCTAGTTCTTGACACTCTTTTTATTCTCCTGGATACTTTGCCTTCTATACTTCTTTCATTCACTAGCTCACTGCCTTAATATTTGAAAGTTTCAATACTAACATGTCAAGGTTACTTTAGGCAAGAGTTGCCAGGAAATTGGATATGCGTTACCTGACGCCGGTTTTAATTATATGATGACTCGCTCAGGAAAGAATATTACAAATAATGTTGTAGCAGAAATAATCCCTGGAGGCAGCTCAGATGAAAAGTCACACACACATGAGCTGCTGAATTTCTGGAACAAACACACCTAAGTCAGCAGATAGTAGAGCCAACGAAACTGGAGAACACACTAGACCTTATTTTCACAAATAATGAGGACCTGGTAAGAACATAACAATATCAAAACAAAAAAATTTTGATCACAATCTAATCGAAGTCCAGACTTACATGCACAGGGGTCCTTATCACCAAAGCACAACTATGGGGTACCTTTTCCAAATTCAACTCAACAACAAGAACATCAACTGGGATCAGGTAAACATGCCCAAATGAAACATGTTGGGAAGATATTTAAATTACATGGACCCTAACAGTACCTTGAAAAGATCAACCTCCTGGTAGCTGAAGAATGTTAAAGGCATATTCCGCTAAGAAAAAGAAGAGAAAAGTAAACTGGAGAGAGAGAAAGACGCTCCCTCTACAGGAGAAGACGAAGAATCACTGAGCTCCTCAAGAATGCCAGATTATATGATACACAGAAGGAGTGCTAACTAGGGAAGTGGAAATTATTGAGCTAAAGTTAAAGGACTCATACAGGATTCAGGAGAGCAATAGGAGCTAAAAGCGATTAGTGAAATTGAAAGAATTAGAAAAATTTCTTTTCATATGCCAAAAACAAGGCAAAAACCACTTCTAGTATGGCCCTGCTCAGACAAGACGGATCGTACACAGATGACAACAAAGAAATGAGTGAGATACTGAAATCTCAATATACTCTGTGTTCAGCGAGCCACTAATCCGTCTAAAGATAGACAATCCAATTTTTTTCATGAATGAGCCTCAAAACCCTGCCAATGTATGTAAAATTTCTGACATAACCTAACCCCACTAGACTTTGAGAAAGCCATCGACAACATGCCCATGCACTCAGCCCCAGGCCCAGACTCGTGGAACTCTGTGTTCATTAAGAGCTGCAAGAAACCCTTCTCACGGGCCCTAAGTATACTATGGAGAAGGGCATAGACACAGGTGAGTTTCCCACAGTCACTAAAAACTACGATATAGCCCACTCCATAAGGTGCAGCAAAGCAGTAGCTAAGAACTATAGACCAATAGCTTTAACGTCCCATATCAAAAAAAAATCTTTGAAAGAGTTCTAAGAAGCAGGATAGCAAACCACCTGGACTCCCAAAAATTGCACAACCCAGGACAACATGGTTTCAGAGCAGGTCGCTCCTGCCTCTCACAACTACTAGGACCACTATGATATGGTCTTAGATGCACTGGAAAACAAACAGAATGCAGATGTAGTATATACAGATTTTGCAAAAGCCTTTGACAAATGCGACCATGGTGTAATAGCACACAAAATGCTGCTAAAGGGATAACTGGAACGTAGGCAGATGGATCTTCAACTTTTAACCAATCGAACACAAAGGGTAGTATGTGGTAAACAGAGTTAAATCGGAAGCTGCCATAGTGAAAAGCTCTGTCGCACAAGGCACAGTACTCGTCCCAATCCTGTTCCTCATTTTCATATCAGACATAGAAAGAGATGTAAACTATAGCACGGTATCATCCTTTACAGACGATACTAGGATCTGCATGAGAGTTGTCATCCATTGAGGACACGCAAATCTGCAAGAAGATAAAAACCCAAGTTTCCAATGGGCAAAGGAGAACAATATGATGTTCAATGAAAACAAATTCCAACTACTCCTTTTGGAAAACTGGGGGAAATAATATTTGACTGAGGAACCCTAAGCTCTAATCACACAATAGAGCGGAAGAGTAATGTGGGGACCTGGGTGTGGTAATGTCCTCACCTCACCCTTTAAGGACCACAACAATGTCGCTATCAAATCTGAGAAACTGATAGGATAGATAATGAGAACATTCAAGACAAGAGTTGCTAAGCCAATGATGATTCTTTTTTAAAACAATTGTTCTCTCTAAAGGGTGGAATAATGCTCCACATTAACATCCCCATTCAAGGCAGGTGAAATTGCAAATCTAGAGAATGTACAGAGAACATTTATTGCAAAATAAGTTTCATCAAACACCTAAACTATGGGAACGCCTGAAGCACTTTACTTGTATTCACTGGACAATAGTTTTACGTTGGCCTTAATAATTCTAGCTGCCTGGGTAGCGTTAGGGTGTGTTCCACTTGTGGTCCAAATTGGTAAGTGTTAATATTAAAAATTGATTTAATGTGTTACATGTGCTGCTATAATGTTAATATCAAGTGCAATAGACCCTACCACATGTTCATTCAAGTCACAAACAATTTATACAGTCCACTAATTTTACCAGAGTTACTGATTTTCTTAAATATTAATAAATAATTAGGTCCCTTGGGTTTAGTGTGGTTGAGGAGTGTGGGCATCGGAGGAGTGACAGTGCTGCGACCTATTGTGATTAAGTCCACTTGCCTCAGGTGTAACTAAATTTGGGGAGTAAAATTACGTGTATATAAACAATAGTGAATCACGCATGTAATTTCCACAGGCCGGGCGAACCGAAACGTCGTCATAAGTTTCCCGGGCGCCTATTTTGGGGTTTTCTTATATTAACGAAAGAATATTCAGGTTACGAAGGTCAAGAGTCATTAGTTATGAAACAGGAAAATCAAATACATAAAACCAGAGTAAGAAAGATATGCAAGGAAAACAAGAATCTCTAAGTAGAAATAGAATTTGAAAAACCCAATGATTTTAAGTAAAATCAACTATTCTCTATAGTAAAAGAAGTGAGCACCTGCAAATAGACGACACTTTAATAAACTATTTAGGCGGTAATTTTTTGGGTGTGCAGATAAAAATTACACTCGAGATGAACAGAAAAAAAATGCGTACTAAAGAAGGTCAATGAAAGATTCAACGGAAAAACATGTGCCAGGGAGGAATATAAATGCTAGAAAATCAAACAGAATTCCTAAAATATTCACAAATGCGCAGAGGGAATTTTGGGGGACTATCATCCCCCAAAAAAGTGTGAAATGAAACCCAAAAAATTTTATAAATGGAGGGTTGCTGGTCTTTCTTTCTTCATAAACACGCAAGATAACAGGGGGATCTTGCTACTTCTATTAATTCATACTAAATTGCATCGCCAAGAATAAAACCCATCTTAGATTTTCTTCTGTTTTCAATAGTTCTTTTTTTTATTTTTTCCTTTTATCTCCCCGGGAACAGAATAAATATCCTTCCTCCTAAGCCATGTTTGTTTAAATGCCTTTAAGATGTCGGGAAAATGGGGTTTGAAATGAATAAACATGATAAGAATTTTTTTAAGTTAGTTTTTAAAGTCACTGAAAAAAGTGAGAGAAAAAAAGACGTCTTTTAAATGTTAGATGTCCTGGATCTGTTCAAGCGAAACAAAGTTGAAGGGGTTTGAGAGTTCCCGTGGGTAAAAAAAAAGTGATTTTCCAAATGTATCTGAGAAATTGGAGCTACGAAAAGAAAAATATTGAAGGATCAGTCGGCCCAA